>JAOTRQ010045651.1:0-16615 GCA_028565875.1 Hoplisoma paleatum
GTGTAAATTTGCAATGCCTATAGTGTTCTTAGTCTGACTGTATAAATGAGAAGATGCAAAATCGTCTGTTTCTATAAGAAAAATTCATAACTTTCATTGCCGTGATCACAAAAGCGAAGTTTATGATGAATATAAGCTATTTTTAATTTGTTTTGGAATTGGAATATAACATTAAAAAGCTGGGAACAAAAATTGTGTTAAATAGTGTAATCAATAGACTAACCGATGGAAAAAGTTGTAATTGTCAGCCATACAGTGAACTTTTTCTTGACATTAACCAAATAAAAACATGGTAAACGAATTACACCATGTCAGTTAGACCCAGAACATATTCTGCAAGTAGGTTATTGTTTCTTCTATGCTGAAATGGACGAGCCTTTAAAATGTACCTGAACTGTGTTGGATGATTTTCTAAATGATCACGGTGTTTATGGTAAGAGGTAGATGTACTGCCTACCAGCAGACATCTACTAAATTAGAAAAATGTCTCCTGTGGCACATACAACAAATTAAACACTTTTTATTGTCCAGGTAACAAAATACGTTTTTTCCCACATATATACAAAAGATACAGACTTAAAGGGATATAAAAATGACATTACAAAAGCCACACACATCTCTGTTTTAAGTCACAGAGTAACATTACATGGCCATAAGCAACTAAATCTCATTTATGTTCTGTAATTAGGAAGATAATCTCTGCTTTTTAAAATATTTGCGTTTGAATTCTAGAAATGTACCAGATGATTCAGATACATCTGCTTTTCCTAAAGAATTAAAGTGCTGTTTCTTCTTTGGGCTGACAGACCAAGCACCTGTCAACAAAGGACATGTTTAAACAAAAAAAAGTTTCCAGTTTAAAATGCTACAAGCAATTTCACCTCGTGTAGAGGTTAGAAAAATATATTCCAACTTAAGTTTAAAATTGTTTGATACATCAAATACATTAGCACTATTTTAGTAAATTGATGCGCCAATTGAGATATGCACTACTTGCAATTTTCTGGACTCACTCATTAACAAATTTTATCTTAAAGATTACCACAACCAAAGTCATGTTTACCTGTTGATTTCCATGTTCTTTTTGTCTCAGTTACAACTTTATCATTTGAACCTGACATTTAAAAAAACAACAAAAAAAGCCCACATTAAATTTAAACGTAAACTAAAATGTAATAATATAACAAATACAGGATGCAAGGATGCAATGCTTACCACAGTCGAAACTGGCAGACTGATCAGCATCCGAGGAAGAAGTGAATTCAGTTAAGTTAAACGAATCTGGCAGAACTCTGAAGTCCAGGGCAAGGTTCGAATCATCTTTCCTTTTTCTCTCAGGACGCCTTGTAAACTTCTTCAAAAGTAAACGATTTGGGTTTCTCTGGGCATTCAAACAATCTTGTCTCTTAAAAGAAAGTGATGCCAACTTTCCTCTTTTTTTCAGTGTTCTGATGTTATCCTCCCTGGTTAAACAGAGTCTTTCCTTTAATTGATCTGAATGTCCTTGTTTGTCAGCCAGAGGGAATTTCCTTTTATAATTTGTAGATCTAAATTCATGTGTTTGTTTATCGTTTTGATGTAATAAAGCTTTAATTTGAGAAAATGCTGAAGATTTATGTGAGGTCACAGATGTGTCAGCAGAATCCTTCTCTAAATCAAAAATATCTGAACATTTTTGTGTTTGAGACTCAACGTCTAGCTTCTTTGAGGGCATATATGCATATTGTTCAGCATTCTTACTTTCACTAGTGCTTGAATTGTCATTGCCATAAGAACTTACTCTTATATTAAGAGTTTCTGGAGGGTGATGAACAGTATTTGATTCCCCGATTCCAGAAGAACATTTCCTACGGTATCCTATAGACTGAGTGCCCCTTCGATAAGATGAGCCATACAACGCAAGATTTATTGTTTTTTCAGCAGTACTGGCATTTGGAGTTATAATCTCCTTTCTATTGGTGTTTAATTGAAGACTAACATCTGTATCTAAATGGAAAGATTTGTCAAATTCGCGTTGACTGCAACAGGTTTGGTGGGTCTTTCTTTTTTTAACAGTGTCAGATCTGTAATGTGAAATGTTCTCTGGGAACTGGTGTGAGACAGGTGACAAGGTGTTCTTTGGCATAAACACTGCATTTACCAGTTTTTCCACCTCCTGCTTGTCAGAGATGACTTCAATAATCTCTAGGTCCACCACATTATTATTTAGGATTGCCTTTTGCTCACATTTACAGCGCCCTCGATTTCTGTAACCTAAAACTTTGAACCATTTAGCAATACAACAGTAGCTATCGATTTGAGATTGTTCAGTTACTTGGTTTAAACTTTTGTTTCCTATTTCCATTGTCATTTCTGTGTCCGTTTGCATTATATCCTTAGACATCTGGTCAGATAACTCAATAATGTCCTGACCATTGCTATTCATCTGAGTTTCCACCAAGTTCCTTTGTGTTGTGTACACTATTTCATGCAAATGTGTCTTACTGCTTTTAGAAATGCTCAGTTTATTTACATTGGTATCATCCGTTTCAGGCACTTCTTCAGTTGATAAACTTTTCATTATTACATTCTCAACACTATTACAGCTTATCACTAACGGAAGTTTAGTTCCTTCTTGTTCAACGTTCTCTGTGACATGAATAGACCCTCCGCTTTTATTATTTATGAACACTTTTTTGGTTCTTTCTGCTTTGTCTCTTTTTACGACTGGAATTATTTTGTGCTTAGGTGATAATGGTTTGGGCTGTTTTAATTCTGTATTTGTTTTCATATCTGCAGTCTTCTCCTTGTCAAGCTTATTAAGGTTCCTCTGTACCTTCTCCAGTTCATCGTTTACTTGTGATTTGTTATGCGAGGTCATAATGAATGATGGATATTCATCATCATCAATATCAGGAGGTTTTTCCGTTACATTTAACCAGCTTGAATTATACATCGTTTCTGGTGGTGCATAATCATGTTTTAAGATGTGATATTCTGATGCAACTCGGTTCAAGTTTTCTTCTGAAACTGTTTTGAGAATAACTGTATCTTTTTTTCCATAATAAAGATTTACTTCTTTCAGAATGTTCGCATAAAGTCTGGATTTCGACATTTGGCATACATTTTGAAAATCTCCATTCCAGTACAAGTTTAGAATCTCTTGTGTAGGACAGGAAATTTGAAGATTTTTTAGATGCAGCTTTTGCATCTGCTCTAGTTTAAAAATCAAATCTTGCAATCTTTGAAGAGACCACTCGGTTACTAGTAGGGCACAACCTTCGTCAAATAATTTGCAACCCTGTCCACTAAAACAAGGCACTGATTTATCCATCGGAGTGGAAAGTTCTTCGGTTTTGCTGGAAAACTCGATGTGCTTGAAAACTTCACCTGCCATGATTGACTGAAATCTATGATGACTTTCAGTTCGTTTTGCATCAACAATGGATTTCAACGTGTTACTAGACAATTCTTCATTCTTAGAAAGTGTTTTACCCTCAGCATTCTGAGGAACTGTTATTGATTTTGATTGCAATGCTTGTGGAATATCTGTTTGCATGGTATTGCTTAAAGTTATTAAACTATTTCCGGAGAAGTATTTCGTATTAGCATGCTTTTCACTCTCAACTTGTTGAGAATCCCCACTTGCAAATGCAGTTTTTGATAATTCTTTTGGAACATCTGTTTGGATCTCATTTTTTGAGGTTAATCCGCATGCAACATCCTTCAATTGTGTTACCTGATGAATTTTTTTTGGCAAAGATCCTGCTTCAATTTCTTGTTCATTCACAACCTCCTGCTGTTTTAACGGTGTAACAACGGCAATAGCCTTTTGAGGCATGTTCTTATGCTGAATGTTTTCGTTAGATGTGCAAATTTCTTGAATTTCAATTACTTTATCTGGAGTAAAAAAGTAGTCTTCCACAGTCCAAACATTCACAACCATCTTATTTAGAGCCTGTTGCGAAATATTAATGGCTAGAGTTGCAGAGGTCGATTGATCTGAAAGGTAAAATGTGGGAATTGAAATGCAAATGTCATCGTTGCTTATTATGTTGATTATTATGTTTATTTTTAGGATTTAGGCATTTTTGAACAAATGGCCTTCCATCAATGAGAGATGTTTTGTCCAAACTCTGTCCAGTAAGTAATTTACCCAACCCCTTGTTGGTTTCGCACTGCGCAATAGTAATCTGATTATACTGACTGGTAGTTTGAGGATATATCAGGGTGTGAACGTTGCTAACATGTGGAGTTGACCTGTAGAAGTTAGTTCCAGCTGTTTGTCCATCATGTGAAAAATCTTTCCTTGGCATTCACAGTTGTCCCATTTAAAACATTGCTTAGATTACCGGACGCACCATCTCCAGCTTCACGAAATATTTCTATTTAAAGAAAATAAATTACGTTGCATTCAGTTATGATGTTCAACATGCTAGAGGAAAATTATAAAACGTCATATTGTAAAAACATTTTACATTACACATTGACGATTAAAAAATGAAAATACATACCATATAAATATGGTGATCTCTCCTTTTGCTCTAAGTGAGTAATACTGCTCCAGTTTGTAGATCATTTAAGTTATTAATCCAGCTAACAATAAAGATGCCTGGTTTAGTCAGAAATCTTATTGAAGTTGTAAAAGTAGATTGTAAAAGTAGATCTGCAAAATGCAGATTGATTAACTGCTTTAACACGATTGAAACATACCTTTATTCATATCCCAAAGTTAATATCCCTAGTCCATGAAAACAATATCTAAAAGCTAATACACAGCTACACTCTGGTTCTCCCAAAGAAGTTTAAAAAATATGTTTGAGGAGACTTTATAGAGTAGACTTGAGGGGGGTAGACACTGGTAGATAACTCGAGTCACTAGACAACTATCTGTTCCTGATAGCAAAAGTTGTTGTTTAAGATCAATACAACTTTGTCTTATTTGAAATCTTAGGGGTGCCACAAGTAACTGTACCTAAGTAAATACTCAACTCCTTTGCGGCTCTATTGTCAAACGTATTTGGGCACTTTATACTATATTTTCAATGTAGCGTGGCCAATCATTAATTAGCTAATTACTGGAAGCGTTTAGTAACTAAAATACTATCTTTCTAAAAAACGGAGATTCGTAGTTTTGAACATTTAAAACGTGTAAAGAGTACCACAAGACGTTGCGCCAATTGTTAAGATTTAAGCATCGAGTAACTGAATGATAATTATTATAGATTTATTATAGTTTATTAACTGAAATGACAAAAGTTCTAATATTTGAGAAAAATTCAACTTTTATAGAATCCGGAAAAATGTAAACGCTGAACTTTTATTATACATTTAACCGTTACGACATGGACGCTACACACAAAGTTTACTCAGATTTGCGTGTACTTATGTTCCATTAGCCCGCACTAACACTGACGACAACATCGTGTGTGGTTTTCATTTGAATGGAATCAAGCGGGTTCCGAGTGAAAACGGTGGATAAACACGTTATGAAAATATACAACAGGGCAATTTGCCTAAACTTACATATCGTGTGTCCCGAAGAAGACTTGAGTTTTCTTTCTTCCCGGTTACCGGATACCAGACAGTTTCACGGTGATTGGAGCATGTTTAGCAAATGTGAAATATAGGCAATCAGAAATTGTTTGTCTACCACAAGACAACAACGTGTAGGTGTTTTACTTTCACCACTCGCACTAGTTGTGAACGGCAACCGCCGATTGTTTGTGACAGTTGTGCGCTTGCGCGATCCATGTAACGCTTATCGTTTTGAATCTGGTTTTGAATATATTAAGAATTATTTTTATTTAGAACCACACTTTTTGATTGCACATTTATTCAGATCAGATCCCCCTGGACTTACATGGATTACTTTTGGCACTCACAAGTCTGTAATATTTGGATCGTTTTCCAACAAGTCCAGTGTTTGTCCCACTATGACCCTAAATATCATTATGTGGTGATAAAGATACATAATAGATATTCTCAATAAATAAGTAACCAATCATTAAATACAATCATTAACATTCATAATTATTTTTAAGTAAATAAACAATAATAAAATTATTTGAGTTGTAAATGTAGGCTAGTATGTTTAAACATTATTTTCTTCTGCCAAATTAGTTCCTTACATAAGCAGCTTATGTCACATCTACCAACTTCCTTTGTTTCAGTAGTTTTTGTTAACAGGAGTTTTTGTTCCTTTTAAAACATATCCAGTAAGAAAATCAGGGCTGCTTTGATTTTGTTTTATTTTGGGGAAATTGTTATGAATGCAAGTGTCCACTTGCACAAGATTCAACCAACAGATTGAAAAAGATCTGGTAAGATGATTACAGCTTGTTCCAGACAGAGATAGTGGGAGAGAAAGTCAACAAAAAGTAAAATCTATATATCTATATCATAAATAAATTTGTAAAATTATTAATAAAAAGTGAAGTTATGCATGTCATCCAATACAACCAAAACAAATATGTGTAAAACGGTGACATGTTTGCAAAAGCAAAAGCAGGGTATGCTTACATTTGAAACAAGCTGCCAAATATTTGTAAATGTGAATCCAATACTGAGAACAATTTACAACCCACTAAATCTATTTTGATGTAAACAAAATGAAAAGTTCCTGTTATTTCATTTTCCCACTTGTGTGTCTTTCTTATTGATAAACCAGAGCAGGTAAAAACAGAGGGATAACAGGCTAGTTCCAAGTAGATCGCCTATCGCTGTCAAATATGGAATAGAAAAGCTATCTGGGTCTCGGCCATAATGCCACAAACCATAAACCATCCAGTCAGCTATGCACAGCAGTATGAAAACCTGAAGAAACATAAGTACAGGATAAAATGAATAATCATTTGCCACATTACAACATAATGTTTTCACTGTCCACAGAACGATAAGGCTTAACCAACAACAAACTCGATTCTAACCTGTGTAAAAGCTGCTAATAAGTAAAAGGTGATGAAGACTACTGTTGGGTTGACACCTTGCATTAAATAAATGATGTAGAGAAACACCACATGGCCTGGAATGGCTAGTAGAAGCAAAACCCGTGCTGTTCTGCTGTTGTACCCTAACACAGAACAACATACACTATGTTTGAAATTAGTATGCATATTAAAAATTATACTGTGGTAGAAATAAGCTTTATGTACAAATTTAAATATCTGTTTAAATATCTATTATGACATTTATCTAAAGCAGTTTACAATTATGACTGAACATGATTTTAAACAACTGCAGGTTGAGGATGTTACTCTGGTGCCCCACAGTTCTTTGAATAAAAACTGGCAACCTTTCCACATTAGGCAAGTTATATAACCATCAGGCTACAAATAACAATTAACAAATACAGCATTCATTTTGCTGGTGTGTATTTACCTTTACCATAAAATATTTGTAATGGACAGTAACAGCCATTAGCCTTTGTTTGTTCTCCCAAAGAACAGTTATAATGAAGGTAAGTGGTGATACGACTGGATTGGATAGCAGCCAGATTCCCACCAACACCTAAAGATGTAAAAACAGATGATTTCCTATACAATTTCAGTATGGTTGCTATTCTGCACTTCATTGAGATAAGAACATATAAAATATCATTGACAATATCCAACACTTTGTATTGTTTTCTTTAAAATGAAATCTTCAAAAAAGAGGTAACAAAGTGATGTGAAATGATTAAAAACTGTCTGTATCTTACCATTCATAACAGGTGAAAAAATCACAACACCAGGTAGGTTTTTCATGGATTTTTTCAAAATAAGTCCACCCATGCTGAAAATAAACATAAGATCCTCAATTTCCTTCGGGATTAATAAAGTATCTATCTATCTATCCATCCATCCATCCATCCATCCACCCATCAATCCATCCATCCATCCATCCATCCATCCATCCATCCATCTATCTATCTATTTATCTACCAGGATGGCATTCATTTTCTAAAATATACCCATGATATGCTAAAGTCTTATATATGAACAAGGGGCAAACATATATTCCAACATCTACTAAATACATGATGGGCTTTAAAAGCAGTGATTTAAAGTTGTATATGTGCAGAAGAATTTTTAATAGCTCAATTGACCAGTTAGATATTTGTGCTCCATGATATTTACAATGACAGTTCAGCAACTGGAAAATCCCATTTTACCAGAGAGTTACAGAGAGTATGTTGTAATAACAGTGGTGCCACATTTACATACTGACGTTTTAAATAAGTTATATTCTTATGGGAAATGTTTAATAAATCAGCTACTCACCTGCTAATAATCATGGCTGTGATTACAGGTTCCCAACCACAATACAGCAGTTTACTGCTCTCAGAGTGGCGAAATGATAGTACAACCCAAACAGGTGTCAGACTCAGAAAGGAAATACATACTGCATAGATAACTAAAGGCTGGCTTTCTAAAAATAATCAGACCAAAAGCAAAGTGAAAAATAATACAAAGATAATGATACTTTATCACTAATTTTTTTCATGTGACTTTACCTATGTATTTAAAGAACAACTGACTGATGATAGCTAGTAGGCCCAGAGTAATGAGATCACCAAAACTGGCTGCAATCGGTGCTGCTATGTTATCTGGGTTAATGCCTGTCCTCTTTGATCCAAAAATTACAGCCACCATAATAATACCTTTAAGAAGCAAATTAAATTAGTACTCATCCTACACTGTGGTTGGTCACATAATTGGGTGAAACAATGCAAACATAAACACATATTTTGCAAACACTAACTCTGGAGTTCTGTTGCATGGTCCACTCCTAACAGGCCCTTAAATGAGGTGTCACTTTAGTTATAAAATAAAAAAAATTTAACTTAAAATTCAGTGTAAATTAAATGTCAATGTAACCATACCTTGCAACAAAGATGCAATAAATGCTGTCACAACACTACTGCAGCATAACATTACTGCATGGTTAATGGGAAGTTTATCATTCAAAAACCATCCAAGAACAGAAGCACCCAAAGCAGCAAGAAAGCCTAGTACAGTGGCCTGGACCTATGAGAGACAGAAAAACAACATTAAAGGCTACGATTGAAATTCTGTTACTGTGCATTATTTAAAGTAATCTTTGTTTTTTTTGTTATGACTGTTACAGTACTCTCCAAAAGTATTGGAGAGGCTAATACATTGATCTCAACTGTAGACTGAAATAACTTGGGAATGACATTACAAGGTAAATATTAGACAATAGATCAACATTTCAGCTTCTATTTCCAAGTACGTCCCCAGCTTTGACCTTTGCCTCAGACAGCTAAAAGTAGAGATCTTGAAGGTACTTAAAAGCTTACCATCAAAAAATCTCTTGCAGTGCTCACACATGAAATTAGGTGCCCACGGTTTCTCTGGTTTCTCTTGATCTCCAATATCACATGTGCTTTTACATAGTATTTCTTTAAACGGCCTTATAAATTGGCCACCGACATAGCAAAAATGCTTCTGCTGGATGTATGGAATCTCTAAATTTCATCTACATTAAATGTAGTTGATTAAGAACTAAATTAAATCTCTTAATGCCGTTATTCAAAGCGACTTATAACAGAGCACCATTTTGAGCAATTGTAGGTTAAGGGCCTTGCTCAGTGGCCCAACAATGGTAACTTGGTGGTAATGGGACTTGAACTGACCTGTAACCTTTAAGCCATCACTGCATCACTGTATACAAGTTTACTTACACAACAAAACAAGTGATATAGTTTTAAATAATTTTGCATACTGCTTTAAACAGACACAGCACAAATCTTTTGCAATTTTTTAAAATAAATATTCTAAATAACTAAATGTGAAAATTAGAAAAATGTGCTGACCACAAAAGCAAACTTGTTCCATAGCATTATCTATTATATTGCATCTTATATGTTTCAGTATGCTGTTTAAAGTACATAATTTAAAAAGCTCCCAAATTCTTGGTAAATGAAATAAAAAAGTTACCTGTTTAAGCGCAAGGTTTCCAATAATCAGGTTCCACTTCTCTTTTTGGGAGTTTATTTTGCCAACATTGACCTGCATTATATATGAAGCTATGTTAAAACTGTTGGGTATTGCACCAAAGATGTACGTTTTTAGGATGTAACATATGAAAACTATAGGTAATATAACATAATATAAATACTTTTACTCTTTTTGTCTTTTTAAAATGTTGCCAGTGATACTTACACACTTTAAAAAAGCAAAGTGGCCTTATTGAGAATGTTTAATCTAGTACCTTTTAACATAGAGGGCACACAGTGTACTATTTTTAACTACATAACTTTTTTATCTTTGTGTTACCAAAAGTGTAAAACTCTAAAAAGCATAATTGAGCTGAATCAAGGTACATGAAGTAATCTTGTTCTTACCGCTGTGGAGAGTCTTGATGCCAGTGTCATCTCAAGGTTCCCTTTTAGTCCAAGTAATGCCGGCACCAGAATAAAAATCTCAGATACTGTTTGAAACACCTCCCAGTACTTTTCCACCAAATACACCAAATATATGATTAATTTACATTTAACCCCGTCTATGCTTGTTTTCACATTCTTCCATACTTGCCTGTAAAGTGTCCAACAGCCTACCAGCCATTACTGTTCCCAACCCAGCTAGAAGAAATGGAACCAGAATTTGAACTACCATATTGCAAGCAGATTCGTTCAGCATTGCATTTGCACCAGTGGAGCTCTGTTCCTCTTCGCTGTCTGAAGTTGACGATAGTGGCAAAGGACTATTTGAAATCATGGGTTCCCACTCTGAGTATCCATCTTCTGTGTCCTTTGTGAGTTGATCAAGTTCTCTATATTCAATTAATGAAGGCATAGTCTCATCGTTTCTAAAACTAGTCTGAGTTATTGTTCTTTTTACAACATTCTGTTTAGCTAAATCCATGAATATATTTAACTCTTGAAACATTTCTTCAATTTCAATATTTTTATCGACTATAGCAAAATATTAAGATAAATAGTGCATAGAAATTCATTTTAGGCATTGCATAGTTATCTTTAAAATAGGTATTTTTTGAAAAGTTATTTGTTGGCCAATATCCATCCTATTAAATAAAGAAACAAAGAAAAGTATAATTACTGCCATGCATTAAGATGACATATTAGTAAATTAGCAATCAAGTACATACATAGAATTGTTGTACAATAAAGCACACTGCGGTGACAGATCTCCAAAATCTCGAAGCACCTGTCCAAATTACATTTTTACCATTTATCATTTTAATGATATGACAAAACATACATTTTGTAGCTTCAGCTGCATCAGATATATTATCATCATGTTATCACTCACATACAGAACTATCATTGATAACTATCATTATTACACCGGTATCCATCTCAACATGCTACACCAATTGGGCCAGGTAGTATTTATTTAATCGAATTTCATTTAATTTGTAATTTAATCTGTACACTTTGGAAATTCTGTAAATCTGTATATATGAATTGTCTTTGTAAAGCCCATCTAAACTGTGTATATCATTGTACTTTGTGTATTGTCTCTAAATTAATGTCAACTTACTGTTACTGTTATTTTTAAAGATACACAAACAGCTGTAGACTGTTCCTTGTGTGTGCAAATATGTCTGCAATGAACCTGATTCTGAAGATGACTTTTGCTTTCTTAAACTAAAGATAGCCTTTTATTATTCCATGGTGGATATTTACAGTGCAGTGTTAAAGCAAGTGCTACAATAATATAGAATTACAGACTTCAAGAACATAAAAAGCATTTACACTCACATATATCTAAAAAATACATGTAAAGGATAATAAGGTGCTGTACCACTTAAGTTATCTTCAGAATAAAGGTTCTAGGTTTTTGAAGTTTTATATATAAAATAATATGAAACCTTTAATTATTCTATTGAGGACCATTCCATGTAAACATGTCAATGAAAAAAAATATGCTTTGACAATTAGGATTCAATTCATGTTTCATTCTATCATTAGTAACTAAAATGTAAACTGTTCTTTATTATTGAATGTACATTAATTGCATGCACCAGGCCTTCGGGTGATTTGTATTGTTTAAAAAAAAATTTTTTGGTAATTGTAAGTAAGTACTTACCTTAAGCCAAGCAACAGCACCTGTGAAACAAAGAGTCAGTATTTCCACTGCCAGGTCTCTAAGGTATAACAGTTCCTCAGGATCTAAAGTGACAAAGCAGTGGGCTACACACATTGAGCACAGTATTACTGCCACCTCCTCCTTTAACTCCTCCTGTGGTTGTTCAGCATGTCTGATGATAGTTTCTCTGTTTATTAGGATTTGAATGTCATGTTTTACTCTTTGCTTACATTCATGACAGGAAACAGTTACTTATTACACAACATTCAGTAGTACAGAAGTTATATGGAACATAGTCAAAAACATTTTTGTATTTCTAGTTCACCTAACTTGCATGGTTTTAAGAATGTGGATGGAAACCAGACCACCTGGAGTAAACCCACATGCAGAATCAAACCCAGGACCTTCTTGCTGTGCCAGAACCATTGATCTGACAACAGAAGCCGTAAAGAAGTATAGTCTTCTAATTAGTGTAGGTTGTGTCAGAGTGGAGTTGTATGATCACTTCTGTGTACAAAATTAACAAACAATATTAATAAAGCATGCTCTATATGATTAAATGATTACAACATAATGTCATAAAGATCTTTGCTGTGCTTGAATGTAAACATCCAAAGTTTGTATTTTGCCTGGCAATTTTTTTGCCTACGGTATATAAACATAGATGTTGAAAATTACAAAAAATGTATGAACTAGCCAGAAATGGTGTGTGGCTTAAAAGTGTTGGTCTGCAGAAACAAACCAGTGATTACTTTAAACATGAACCGAAAGCATATGATGTTATGAAGGAGAGACAAGATAACCTCCTCCCTCTTGACCAGTTGGCTTGCTCTCGTATTTTCGGACTTGCACAGACCTGTACACGTTGACGGACCCAGAACTCAGACTGTTTTTTACCAATTGCTTGATTTCTCACTTTGTTCAAAAAAATGGATTCCTGGTTTCTGAGGATAAAGAACACTGAACACAATCATAGAGTAGCCTGTCAAATTTAGTAGAAACAATATTTAACAGGGGATACCATTCACAATGTAAAAAAAATGATTATGTAATTTTAGGGATTTAAATCAGTGAAGCTGGTGGGATTTTTTTTCTCTAGGAAACTGAATGTCATACACACACCAACCACAATTCATACAGACATCAAACCAGATCTATAAATTATAAAATTGTATTGTTTTGAAAAAAATTTTATCTGACTCAAATTCACTTGAATTCTAACATTACAAAAGTGTTAACGTTCAAATTTCATGAAACTTTACAGGCTTGTTGATACTGGCACAACATATGTCTGTAAGAAATTGTCTTCCAAGAGATGCTATAATAAACTATTTTCGATGGTGCAGCTCTTGTTGCTCTATTATCTTTGAAGTAATTGTCCAAATGTGATCAAATTTGGTACTCCCATCACTTAAACATAAAAATGATTGATAAAAAAAAAGATTGATAGAAAAAGCAAAATATAAAAATGATTAGCAACAGAGAGCAATAGAAAAAAGCTTAAGTTTTAAATAAGAAGATTTTTGGTTGCAGATGTAACTTTAGGAACAAAATAAAGTCAGTAGACGTGTGAGTTTAATGTGCTAAACGTGTAATATTCACTAGTTTAGGGAGGAGTCTGATAGTGTGCACTGTGTACTGTGTTGTGCCATTTCGAGCAGTCAGATAACAGGCAGTGGTGTTTGTGTTTAACTTTCTGTTAGCAGTTCTTCCTCAGGATGGCAGTGGATGTGATCTCTCCTGACTGGGAATTCGATCGATTTGATGATGGCTCTCAGAGTAAGAAGCGTCTTTGTTTAGCAAAACAATACACAGTTTGTATTTGTATTTAAGAGTTAGCTAACCTAGGCTAGTTTGGCTAGCAGTCTTAGCTTGATGTTTTGCTCTGTGAGAGTAAATAGACCAGATTTTATTATTAAACTCGCATTACATTGTCAAAAAAGATACAGATTCAGAAGAATCGACTCGTTGTAAAACACACACGTTTGACTTTGGCTGTTAGCTGGACAATTAGCATCTTGTGATTTGATGAGTGATATGATAATATAGATACAGTGCTGGTTGATTATATGTTAGCACACAGCTGTAAGTTAATTTATCGATATTTATGCGTTAAGTAAAACGGTGTCTAGACTCACTGTAGCGTACAATTCACTTACTGCTGCCAGTCATATGACCGTCACTGACAGCCAACAGTGGCTGCTGTGTTAAGAGGACGCGTCCTAAATAGTACCGCGCTCCCTATCCCCTACCAAGGACATTTGCAATAAATGTCTGCTTTCATTGCACTAAATAGTTGCCGTTATACTTTCATAACTTAAACATACTTCATATGCCGAAACTCTTCAAGTAGTGCACTAACTAGAAAATCGTGTGTGATTTTGGACGTTTTTACTGTTTTTTTTTTTTTACTGTTTTACTGTTTTTTAAAAACGAAGACGGAGATTTGTATTATTTCATGTGAAAATAAGTTATTAAATTAAGTAATGTAATCATAACCAGATGTTTATTTGGGGGCAGAGATTACCAAATTTTAAATTAGAGAAATTTTTGTCTGTACTATAAAATAATGCAAAAAGCATAACAAGGAAAGAATCACACAATGTTTGTATTTCCTCTGCCTACTCAGCTCTTACAGTTGTGATCCATGTTGAATCGATTTTTCATCGGATGCCTTACCTGACGCAACCCTCCTATTTATCCAGACTTAACCCGCGATAATGCACGTTTGTTATTTCTTGTGGCAAGGGTGCCACCCAGCTAACCAGTAAAATAGTTCAGACTCTAGTTTTTGAAATGTTTAGCAGCTTTTTATCGTAAAATATAATTCATAGGATTGTTTTATTTTTGTTCCATTTAAATTGGTCATGGATTTATGTTTTTGGCTATTTCACTTGTGTGAATTATGTCTGCAGTGTTTAAATGCCAGCAGAACAAACTGGCATGTATTTAAAGATCATTTTATATAAATAAACATTTCTAAATGTATGTTCTTGACTTTAATGATTGTATGATGGGGCATCTGTTGTATTAAGAGATTCACACAGAAGTTCAACTCAAAAACTTCAACAAGTTCTTGGCGAGCTACACATCTCAACTGAAAGCATTTGAGGAAGCTCTGGATGATTCCATCGGAGATGTTTGGGACTTCACTCTGGATCCAATAGCTTTGCATGTATGTTCATTTCTTTGTCCTGCTTGTGTTTTCTGTAAAAAAAAAAAAAAGAGGAAAAAAGGTTAATACATTTACTTTGTTTTATTTTGCAGCTTTTACCTTATGAACAGTCCTCTGTTTTAGAGCTGATCAAAACTGAAAATAAGGTAATGTTGGTTGTCGCTTCACTACTTAATGCTCTACATTATTGAGAGAGTGCTAGCAACATGGTAGAGATTTGGAAATCAGAACGAAAAGCGAAATTGTCAAAAGTATGTTAATGTCAGGTTAATAATAATGTAACTGTAGGGAACATTTTTATTTAATTTGCATAGTGTCCAAATTTTTCTGATTTGGGCTTTTATTTATACCATCAAGAAATTACAAATAAAGGAATTGTAGGATTAACGAACTAGGTATTAATGTGGAATAACAGGTTAATGCTAACATTATTTTTAATAATGACTTATATGATGTCTTTTTTACTTTGTTTGTGTAGGTTCTAAATAAAGTTATAACAGTTTATGCAGCTCTCTGCAGTGAAGTTAAGAACTTGAAATATGAGGTATGTAACAAATGCTATTTAACTGTAATAGAAATGTAGATTCACAGAACTTTTTTCTACTGCTGTTAAACAATACTGTTTTGTTTTTTGATTTTGCTTTTAGGCTGAGACTAAGTTTTATAATGGTTTGCTTTACTATGGGGAAGGAGGTAATCGTTTTATCATTCTACATTATGCTATAAATGTATGTATTTAGAAAATACTAAGAGAATTGGGGCTATATTTACTATTTAATAAGTTTTATGTGTATCACAATAAGTACAAAATATGAAATTATGTACAATAATGTACGAGCTTTGAGACTGCATCATTCAGATTACTAGTCTTCTACCCCAATCACTATTCTTCTCTGGTCTGATTAAAGAAACTGAATCTCTTTGGCTATAACGACCATCCAAGAATAAATTTGGCAAGCTGGACAAATGACCACAGCAACCACAACCTACCACAACGCCATAATATAGCCACTCAAATGGGAAATATTTTGCCAGAAATACACCACTGCTTTCAGAAAGATTGAGCCAGAATTCCACCCTGTTGTGAGAAGGTTGTAGAATGATACTCTAAAGGTTAATCCTAAATCATCATTTGACTGTTTGTGTTTTTGTGTTAGTTTCAGACACGAGTGTGCTGGAAGGAGAGTGTCAGGTTCAAATGGGACGCTTTATCTCTTTTTTGCAGGTGATGATATATTTTTTTATTATTTTTACTTGAGTTTTTAAAACCACTTGCTTTAATGATCTTTAAATTAGAACTATTTTCAGCCCTTTGGAATTATGTATTATAATAGTATGTAGAAATACCATATCCAAAATCTTTATCTCTCTCTCTCTTTCTCTCTCTCTCTCTCTCTCTCTCTCT
>JAOTRQ010045669.1:0-16614 GCA_028565875.1 Hoplisoma paleatum
CACACACATAACCCATAACATTACACACACACATAACCCATAACATTACACACACACATAACCCATAACATTACACAAACACACAGCCCATAACATTACACACACACAACCCATAAGATTAAGCGATCGCTACTATATATTACATAGATTGTCATTTTATAATTTACACCAATGCAAGTGTGATTTAAAAAAAGAATAGCGACAAAAAAATAAATGCAGTTCAATGGTAAGTGTCAGTACAATGAACTATTTTTAGAACAGGCTCGCGGGCAACTCATGAGGCACCATGTTGGTGACCCCTGCTATAAAGCATTTATCCCTGGGTCGCTGACTGATACCACACAGAAAGAAAACATAATGTTCAGTGTTCAGCATTAATGCCGTCAGCTCACTGAAACTTCAACTTCTTAGTCTGAAACATTAACGCGACTTCACTAAACTCAACACAACAGTTTGGAGAGCAGAACTTGCTGCGTTGACTTAAATTTTATTCAGGCATTCGAACAGCTGATCAGATAAGGTGCATTCTGGGAGTTGTGGTCCTGCAGTAGAGAAAGTTTGCTAGTGAGATCCTGAGAAACCTACATAAGAAGCAGCAGAATGCAACTTGCATACAATAAGCAAGACTCCTGAATATGCTGCTCTGAAAAAGCTTTCATATTAGTAATTGCTGAATGTGTTTTTACAGACGGGTATGGATATGATGGGCCAGATCAGCAATATTATGAGGACGATCGACACTACCCTGATGCTTGCTAACAGGTTACTGCATACTACAGTATAAACATCTTTCTTTGTCATGTTCCTCCTCCACTAACCCGCTTATAGCTGCCGTTTTTTTTCACGGTTTTACTAAAATCTTAAACCAACACTGAGTGAGCTGTGCAGCCGAACAGGCATTTGTTTCATGCTACATGAGAAAATGGATGTAGACGATTTGACTAACCAGTGAACGGCGCCTATTGTAGCCACACCCGTTGCAAACAGGTCCAGAAAAGCGGGTAGTCTTTATTGACAAATCAATAACTCTGTGGGTAAGTGGGTAGCATCGTTGTGGGGTGGTCCAGATCCTGTGGGTAAGTGGGTAGCATCGTTGTGGGGTGGTCCAGATCCTGTCTGTGTTTGTTTTTGGTGTTTTGGTCTCTGCCATAGTCCAAAAACATTCATTATGTATGAATATACAAAGTTGTTCGATGAAATGATTGTTCGACTATAAGTTTGTGTAATGAGTAAATAGAACAAACATTTTTAATTTAAGAGTTCAATGTAATTTTTACTAAGAAAATTCACGACTGACGTGATATTTATTGTTCATTACACAAGTTTCAAGTTACAAGCTCGTATAAAACAGTCATGGACAATATCTAAACTCCATACAGAAAGTACCTGGACCACCCACTTGGTGATCCAACCCAGGATCTTCTTGCTGCCATTTTGTGACCGTGTCATAAGACATGCAGCAAAAATCTTAAAAACTAACTTACCCGACTTGTAACAAGTTAATAGTAACTAGTTTGACAGATAATAGGAGAATTCTACATGCATGACTGTACTGAGCTAAAAGTTTGATTACTAAATTACTAAAGGTGCTACTAATGGTTTTGTACTGAATCCTCAGCATATAATTTAATTGATGTGATCAGTACAGATGAATAAAGTTTGTTGAGGCTGAACAGACCTCAGACTGCAGACCTGCTTAAAACTGTTAGAAAATCCTTTTCATAATATCACGGGCGACAAAAAAAATTCTGTCCTCGTTTTAGAAATGTTTGATTTTAATCGTGTGGGAGGTATTGTATATATATCATACATCATATATATCAGGAATCACAAGCATCAAACAATTCACAAGGATTCAATGTACATGAATGTAATAGGTAATTTGTTTTTTTATTATGAACAGCAGAGGGCACTGTAGTAGTTTTTGTTAATTCTGCATATGTACAGGACATATAGAGGATCGAAATTACGTTACTCTCCTTCCCAATTTACAACACAAAAAGACAATTATCAAATTGTCACCAAGTTGGCAAATTGTAGTTTTTAAAATTGTTTGTACCTACCTGAGAAATAGTTTATAGGTTGTTCAGATAATTAAAAGGAAACTTTATCCGCAATTTATAAATAATCTGTTATTTCTTGTAAAGTAAAATACAACTCGTCTTCAAAACAGGAACCAAAAATGTCTAATTCTTGATCAGATTAAATGTTGATGGCTTTGGTTTTGTTTGCATGTATTTACAGATTGGTGAGCTTGAGGAAAGGTGAACTGCTGTCCTGTGGCTGTACTTGCAGCTGGATGGTGGTTGTTTTTTTTCTGGCGCTACACAAACACACTACTGTACTATTGGAATCTATCACTGTGTTGTGAGGGATGGGATCACATGACTTTAATACTGCCTACTGATAACTGCAATGGCACACTTCCACTTACTTTTGTCGAAAGTGTTTTTTTTTTTTTCCGGGATCTTATTGGGTGTAAACACATCGGTGGCATGAGGACTGAGAACCTGCCAAAGAGATTTTAAAGAGTTTTATTGATAATCATGTCTTTAATGTTTTTACTTCATTCTTGACTCTTCCAAGCTGTAGCAGATCAGCTGACTAGATTAGTTTTTCATTTGAATTTAAGGGAACCGTAAATTTCAAACTGATCTTATTTGCTGTGAACAAAACAGTGAAGCTGGAACAAAAGCGTTAGGCACTGGCTAAAAGGTTTGAATAACATAAATACATAATAAATTTATCACTAATCGGGCAGAATTTTGGATTTTTTTCTCTCACTTGGACCACAAAAAGACGACCATCCTGAACAATTGTTTTATTTTGTTTATATCGTGTTTTTATTTTTCATCTCTGCTGCTCAAGCACTGCAGCTTTAAATTCTACATAATAAACTTGTTTAAACACTCATACAACGATGTATAAATATTGTTTTTAAAGTAAAATATTACACACTTTTAAATTTAAGAATGTATCTGCGTTTTACTACATATAATTGCTGTAAGGGACAAGCACTAACATGGACATTTATGGAATTAGTTTGCATCAAAAACTTTTATTACATTAATTAAATAAAACTGATTAGGGGAATAGTGTTTGACCTACATTGTTGTTGTAATCTTGTTTCTATATCAACCTTTGTAACAAGAAAATAAATCCAGTTACTAACTGAACTGTGGCTTTAAATGTGTCGTTCTGTCTTGGTACTAAAAACTTTTCATGGTTGTTAATGCTAGACAAGAATGAAACAGTGACCTCTGCTGGATGATCGCTGATAAAATGGTTTGGCTGGAATCACTGTTGAAACATATTACAGATTTATTTTTTTTTAATTATTACTATTAAAAGAAAAGTCTTGTTCTCGCAATATGCTCGTGTAATAAGTGAAAAACAATCAAATGCAGATTGTTAAGTGACAGACACAAAACCTTGTTTGTGGTAAACGTTAAGTGTCTTAGAAACTCATCTATAGTACAGCCAGCCAACAATTAAACAGTAACAAACGACAATTTTAACCTGTATTAATTACTACCTGACTGATGCATGACAATTGACTTATAAATGAAACTCATTTTATTATCTGTACATCCAATAATCAACCTCTAAAATAAAAATATTTACACCCAAGATAAAAGCACATAAAAATGTACAATTAGTTAATCAAATGTACAAAGTCCATGGTAAATAGAAATAAGCCAAAAAAACTGGTGTAAGTTAATCTCACAAAAAAAGGAACAAACCAAAAAAATTGAAAACAGTTTTACAAGAGGTGAAAGTCTCTGGTCACATGGTAATCGATGGCAAATGATTTATAGTCTGTGAAGAAAGATTACGGCAATCCAGCTGCCAAAATGCTTCCCAATAGAGTCCGGTCCTTTAATGCATGCTCGACCTCCTTCTCCTCAATCTTCAAAGAAACCTGTACATTTAAAAACAGATCAGATATTAAATCAATACTAGACGCATATTTAAGCAAAAAGTACAAAACATTAAAAAGTAGTGTACCAACGAAAACACATTCTCATTGTAATGCTTACATTCAGATGTACTTGAACACGGACATGACGAGATGCAAACAATCATGCAAAATCAGTTTATGTAGTTAATCAGACCATTTTGAACCTTGTTCGTGAATTATTTCTCCCTGACATATTACATCTCTCCTAATGTAAACTAAAGTATTCAAATGCAAATCTTCTAAAGATACGGACACTGCTGTGATTTTTTTGTGCATAAAACATTTGTAGGAATTCCATGCAACTCCTAATACACGAGGCCAAAGAGAAACAGTGATTAGATTTGTATTCACCTTGGTGAGTCGAGCTTCTTTGGCTTTTTTCAGGGAGATGATCCCTCTACTTTCCAACAGACTGCACAGTGAGAGACATTCACCCTGACCTACTGCACTCACTTGCCTCTGCTGGCACAGTTTACTGTAGGTCTCACACAGCTGTAAACAAAAAGAAAAAGAAAGAAAAATCATTTTGTTTGGATAAATGATCAGCCAATGACTGCCACTGTGGAAAACAAGCAGATTTAAAACATTAACAATCAAGATTCAAACCGACCTTGCCCAGCTGCACCTCTCGAGTCTTGCCGTTGCGTGTAAGCAAAAGCAAGCAGCACACCAGCAGTTTCTGCTGCAAGGGAAAGCTTTCCCCGTCACTGCCTCCCCCTGACGCCATGCGGTCACCATACACCTCTGAAAGCACTCGTGCTACTTGAGGGACGCTCACCTTCACTGCTTCAGCAAAAAAAAAATATATATCCTGGTAAATTATCTGCCATGATCATTACAAGTATTAAGTTTGTCCCAAGGACCTAAAATGAATTGTGTATATATTGGCGATCACTCCATCCATCAAGGAGCCGAAAGTGCACAAAACACACAGAACAGGGTGCCAGTGAAATGCAGGGCAGACACATAAATCCAGACACAACTGTAGTGCAATTCAGAGTGTGTAACCTGAATGCTTCGGACTGCAAGAAGAAATCAGAACTTTTTTTTTTCACTAAATACACTTATACTGAAAAGTCCTGGACAATTTTTCTCCAAATGTCCCCGTTTTTAATGGTTTTTGACTGCTGGAGGGAAATTCAGTCATGACCTGTCGAATCTCAGAACCTGGCAACCATCTGATCCAGTTCTCAAAACACAAAGTTCCCCCACTAAGTCTTTCTCTGGGAAAGTCTATTTACCTTTAGTACAGTCCAAAGACTCAGTTGCCAATTTGGCTCTGTTGCTAGACTCCACGATTTCAACAGCTCTCCTGTAAGAAAAGACTAGTTTAAGAATCCCAAACGAACAACCACAAACGAAGTTGAAAGTTAACAAAACCACTTCCATACCTGCAAATATCAAGTGCTTTGCGTGCATCTCCGGACACAGCAGACACCTTTCTGGCACAAAACTGAACAGCGGCAGCATCTAGGATACCGTCTCCTGACGACTGCAAACAAAAGTATGAGCAAAATGTTAACAAACTAACAGACATGACAAAATAATTCCAACAGTCCTGCTCATGAGATATTGTACCTGTGTGAGTCTGTCCTGGACAATAGCTGCCAGTTCTTGGCGGCTGTATGGAGAAAAGTGAAGAAGCTGGGGTCTGCAATGAGGCTTAGCCTGCAGTCTCGGCAAAATACGATCGGTCAGATCCAGAGCATTGGCAATACCTAAATATTACAAGATTTAACCGATTAGTTAAAGAGCTGTAAGACACATTATTGATAAAGCAACAGGATTTAATTTCAATAGACTCACCGATGAGACACAGACGAGACTTGGGAAGATAAGGCCATTCAAATATCGTATAAAGAACATCCTGTGATTTGCTGTCCAGTTGATCCATCTCATCCAAAACCAGCAGACTGTCATACACAAAGTCCCGATTACACATAGTCAACATTGTGAGTTGCTATTATCTAAGGGCTTTACTACAATACTTACACAGAAGGACCTGAACTTGTCAGCAGTTTTTCTAGCTTGCTATCCGAGTGGCCCCTAGAACGACCCAATTTTTCCGCCAGCAGAGGAAAAATGGAATGAGAGCTACGTAGAGTCATGCAGTTGATGACTACAGTCTGCACACCCTTTAGGAGAAGCTGTAAAAGCAACAAACTGGGTGAAGAGATGCAACATAGCTACACAGTAATGTATATTTTAATCGAGTATACGTTGATGCACTGTTAAATTCGCTGGCAACCTCACATTCTCCGAGTAAAAAAAAATCACCTTGTTTTCTTGAAGCACACAATTCAGGCAGGCTGACTTTCCTGTTCCAGGAGCGCCAGAGATGTACAGGCTGGAGGGCTTGCCCTGCACCACATGGTCCTCCAAAAAGGAGACCATAGCAGCTTGTTCTGTCTCACGTGAGAGAAGCCGTTGGGGAACAGCCGTGTGCAGAGCCTGTTTCACAAACTGGTACTGCGACTCTAAAACACAAAATATTTCAACAACTCCTGGTAAGCATTATATGGTAGCAAAAAATATTACGATGAATAGCACAAGACTTTCTCTGCAGTACTACACACCAAAGCTAAATCTACATTATACGCTTATACTTTGTTGTCTGTTAAAAAGACAACCGTTGATTACTGCACTCACTTTGTTCCGGCATCGTCTCCACAATACTCGCATCAGCACTGGGTTTCTTGGGGATTTGGGGAGATGAGCAAGTAGACAAGATGTTAAGACTTGCAGAAGTTGGTCGATCGGGCGACTTAAACATCGGCATGTTCTCACTGAAAGACAGCTTGCGTGGCGAGCCCAGAGAGGGTCGACTTTGTTTAGGAGGGGAACCCAAGAGCGATGCTGGTATGTTGCATCCATTTTCATCACCTAATGACAAGTCAAACAAAAGATTTCATTGATACATTGGTACAAGCAACCAAAAATATATTAGACCAACAAGACAAATCAATATAAATACCTGTTCGCTTGCGTGGGCTTAGAGGGAGCCTGTCAGAAGGAAGTATACTATGGACCTTCGAGTGACAAGGCGAGAGGGAAATGGACCGAACATCTACCATGTTCATCTTCCTAGGGGACAGTGGGATAGGCGATGCATCCACGACTGGCTTTCGAGGTGAGAGAGGGGCGATTCTGACATTCTCAGAGTTGGGTAGCGATGGTGAAGCTTTGGATCGGGGTGTGATCTTGGATGACTTGCGTCTGGGGAACTGGAGAGTGGGTTGCTTCTGAGAACGGGTGCAGGGCATCTTGAAAATTAACCTGCATATCATACAAGAAAGAGAAAAATTGATTCAGAACTACACAATGTAATCAGTGGTTATGTAATGTTTTATTATATGTTAAGCAACACTGCATTAAAATAATACTTGTAGGGATAGTTTGGAACTTTGGAAGTTGGCTTTTATTTTGAAGGGCTTTTCTGGCTTTGAAGTGGGGGGGGGGGTCGAATCTAGTACCAACTAATCCAATTGGAACACAAATGTTAGCTTTAATAAGGCAAGTTAAATAAGTTGTGTGTACTATGGTAAGCACACATTTCTTGGTCGAGAACAAAAGCAACAACTCAAAATAAACACGTTGTAAATAAGCAGCTAATACAGCATTAACAATGATACTACTGACGTAACAATGCTAAGTATTACAGGTTGTGAGAAAAGTAGTTCGCGCATTAATATTTTAGAATAAAAGTTCTAGTGTTTGGCGCCAAAACACAACCTAAATACACGTCATGAATAACTACACGAACATTTTACCCAAATATAAACCAACTCTAAATAATTACAATAATAATATTCATATCTTACCTGCAGTAATAAAAGTAAAGAACTTAAAAATCCTCTCGCTATTAATAAAACTGAAGCTCCGACACAGCCGCCGCCGATACAAACTGGCGCGCGTAAACCAACTCACAACACTTTACACAGCTGTAGGCAGTGCTTTACTGATGACGAAGTGCCCTTATTCGTTTGTGATTGGTTGTCTAATAGGCGAAGTGCCGCAAACATCCAATAGGAATCCAGGCTTCCTCACAGCAAGGGGCGGAACGAATGTGATTGGCGGGAACTTCTTTTGTTGACGCTCCGCGGGAAAAAAAAGTTCCCGGTAAAATTGTTACGTCAGAATGGATGTTATATGTAATCTGTCTATATAAATAAATAATTTAGTAAATATGACCTAAATTTACGTACATTTAAAAACAAGTAAAAAAGTGTTGGAGCACTGTTATTTAATCTTTTTCAAATAAAGTTGCTAAAATGTGTAATACCACAATATCTAGGCTTCAAGCTTAAAAAACAAGTTTAGGAAAGACCGTTCCAGGATTGCATAAATGAAGAAAAGTACATTTAAACTGAGGTGATTAGAGAACTGGGAACGAATGGTTTGGTGCCGTGGCTAGAGCTGGCCCACAGTGCTGGGTACATGCTTAAACTAGTTTAAACTGAACATAGTACTTAATTTACCTTTGCACATAAAATATAATAGGAATATAATTGTCATTACACGTATACAAAAAATCTTTCTAGGCATATCTTAATTTGTTACGGTCAGAGAGCAGGACCAGCAATTATCTGGTTGATCAGTTAAAGTTCTGCCCCTATCTGCCACCCCATCATTCAAACCATTTTCCTTTAAAGAATATAAGTAAAAAACTGAATACAGTTCCGTCTTCTTACCATAGCCATTTTATTTAAAATCTTGACCCAACACCCATACATAAACATAACAAGTTTGCCATTAAAACTTGGCAGCTCTGAGTAAATAACTAATCTGATTGAATGTTACATAACTACAACTAGCCAAGACAATCTTACAGACATAAAACAAAAAATAAATCACAGTTTTCTCTGGCCACTTGCCAACATGCAGGTAAAACCATCAAACAGAAATGTGGTTTACCTCCAGAAAATAAACAATGTATTGTTATACAGTAGATATATTTAGCTCTCTATATTACAAAACTTTCAAATAGAAACATTTTACTGTATATTATAGTGTATTATACAACATTTGAATCTCATAAAAAAACTAGTGTTAAATAAAACCAAAGTTTGTTGTTTTTAAATGAAAAAAAAAACAGATACTGGAAAAGTGATGGCAATGTTGAAGACAAATCTGAACCACATTCATGGTTCTAGGTAAAAAATAAGTAGCACAGATGACACCACAACTAAACAAGCAAAACATCCACACCAACATGGCAGCGTGGACTAAGTGGCACTTTATTTGGTCCATTTGAAACAAATATTCAAGAGCTAAGAAGTTTACATCTCAGGTTAAACAATGTCCCTTTTTCACGTGTATTTGTTTGAGGAACCAGTTGTAGTTTATATGAATAATTTTAGCATTTAAAGGACATTGAATAGCCATAGAATTGTACTATTGTTAACTATAAAACAAATTAAACATTTGCAAAAATATTGATTCTACAAATTGAACGTATAATTTATTAAATCCGACAGTTAGACATTTTAATAAATATCTAAGTTTTCTAATGAGCCAATTATTCTGGTCACAAAAACGTTCAGCTTTTATTAAGTTAATCTGCATTTCAATAACATATTTAAACAATCAAATAAACAGTCAGCCAGCTTAGTTGCTCATTTGTCCCAGTGTGTACTTTTGTATTAGATTCTGAAAACTGCAATGCATTATTTTATGTTTAAGGAACAAACACAAATCATTCTGGACACAGTTTTATTCTGACCAGCCAAAAACTCGATCACAAGTTTAATTCAAGTTGAAGTTTAGATACGTTTAGCTGGTCAGAATTTCCATAAAATGCACAAAAGGACATCTTGCATTCATGTTTTGTTTCATAACGTGTCAAATTATTTTCTCTACAAACCAACACATGAACAGTTCCTCTGTAGTGTACTCAAAGTTAGAAATACTTCTCATAATGGCATTGAATATCAGTGATTAACTAGCAAAATAGAATTGTGCCATAAATTGTTTCAAAACAACCCTATTTAAGTCACCTCTGCTTGGGAACTGCTTCCACAATGGCACATTGTCAAACTGCGAACAAGAAACACAAATAGCACGCTAGTTAAACAACACAAATGGTTCATTATTCTCGTGCAGGTTTCAGAGCTGATCAGGACTCAGACACTGCACAATTTTCTGGTCTGCAGGTACGTCAGGATGGAACAGTTCAGATGTAGTGTCCCCTAATATTCATTCATTTGGGTCATTAGAAAAGATGACAGGAATGTGTTTATATGCATAGTTACAATTTATATGTAAATGTTACATTAATTCGATGTGCAAAAGTTCACCTCTAAACGGTTTTCTAGTATTTTTAAAAGGCATAAAATTCTCATTCCCTGAGAATATTTTTTTTAACAATTAGGAATGAAATAAAGCTCCAGTCCTGAATCATGTATTGTGCTGAAGTCAGATACGCACAGGTCTCACACATACACTTGTATTGTAAGTGTATTGGAGTGGTTAAGATTTAGATGGTTCTCCCATGTCGTAGCTCATCTTCCAACAGGAGGCGCGGGAGGAGCGCCTCTCATCCCAACTACAGAAAATAAATAATAATAATTTTTCAAGTCTTAAGACCTGCATATAATATTAATAAAATTACTCCAAATATTTTTATTCTATAGTGGTCGTTACCTCTGTTGGCTTTGCTTGGATAAACTTTCGAGAACTGTCTGTACTCCTCTGGTGGTGGCAAGTCCTCAATAGGATGAAAGGAGTACTTTGACTCAAAATCATCTGTAACGCAATCAGAATTGAAAACAGCATATTATGACACTAAAGTATATTTTAACAAATAACCAGTTTAAGCGACATCAAGTTTCTGAGGCTTCGGTCACATTGGTGTTTACCCTCCGGCGACAAGAAAGACTAAAGTTTTTCAACATTTAAAATATTTTTTGGTTCAATATCGATCAGCTCCAACTCCAAGAAAGACATTTGAGTTGGAGCTGATCGATATTGAACAAAAAATTATTTTAAATGTTGAAAAACTTTAGTCATGATCCGTCGACTCTCTGAATCAAACCGGCAACCTTTCAAACACAAGCTCAGGTCTCTAACCACCAGGCAATGGCTGCTCCCACAACAGCCCCCAAAGTAGACAGTGTATTTAATATCTGATTAATCCATCCATCCTATCTCATCTATATCTAGCTATCTTATATATCGTTCTGCAGAACGTCTGTAATCTGGGAAATAACCTGTTGGTTTACATAATGTGGAACTGCATGTGATATATGAATTCTATATGAATTCTGCATGTGACATATGAATTCTTCTATTCAATTCGAGAAATAAATTGGAATGCTGCATCATGTTCTAACACTGATAAGGTCCACATTGGTGATAGGTCACTGAAGATTCAGCTCAGACAATCCAACACAGCGGTTCAGATAATATTTGCTTGGTTTATTAGGACTTCAAATATTACCTGGGCTCCACATAGAAAAACCACAAAAACGTCATGTTTACCACATACCACAAAAACATCATGTTTGGCCAAAAGGGTTTTAAGATCTAAAGCACTGTGGAATCTGTTTTTTAATCAAAAGTGACCATCCTGATGTTCTAGCAGATCCTGTATTTGTTGTAATTTAATATCACATGAACAAAGTCGAACGTATATAGATGTCAAATGAAACCCTCAGTATGAACATAATCTCTCAATCTGTTCGAGATGCTGTCCGACTCACCAGTGAATGCCTTGGACACGAAGTTGTGTCCATTGCGGATTGGTGGAGGTGGCGGTGGATGTGATGAGAGTATGCGACTGGAAGATGTGGGTGGAGGGGGTCTTGATCGACTTGGCGGTTCAGAGTTTAGTGGTGCTGAGCTGTGCATGCGAGATGGAGGTGGAGGAGGTGCTTCTCGGGTCCCATTTCGAGGTGCAGGGGGAATCTGGGGGGCTTAAATAAACAAACAGAGCAATTATATTACTTTAATGATGTAAAATGATTATTTTCAAACATTAAATGACATTTACAACTCCGCATTGTTGTTATGTACAATATTGTATCTCCAATTCACCTCAGGTGCTCGGTACTATAGAAGGAACCTAGATATTTATGTCCGGTGACAGTGCTACCCTTGTAGCCACCGTGCCAGCCGCTAATGCAATACAAACTTGGATCAAGCGTTTCTGAGAGTTCACTCACGTTTGTGTTTACCCTCAGTTTCTAATGACGCGTGATGAAAGTCGTTGTTGAAGTTGGAGCTAATTATTATTGAACAACAAATACAACTAAACAATACTGAGCAACTAACATAACAAGGGACAGTGTAGCCTAGTGGGTAGAGCGTTGGGCTGGGAACCCAAAGGTTGGGGGTTCAAAACCAGGCTCTGCTACACTCCGGTACACTGCTGGGTCCTTGAGCAAGACCCTGTCTGCTCATTGTAAGTCGCTTTGGATAAAAGCATCAGCTAAATGCAATTTATTATTTAACAAGGCCACATCCATATGTACAGTGTGAATACTTTAAGTACATGCGTGTGCACTCCACCGTTTTAATGGCTGTAGTGGTCTGCATTGCTAGTCCTTGTGGTGCCGTTTCAACATGTAACTAGAAAAATTGCCCTAAGTAGCTTCAAAGTGAGCAGCCTTAAAGTATAAATAACCATTCCTTTTGAGTGTCAAAACATGTGCTTGTTGACTAACTGTAAATTTTATATAAAATTTACTCTTTATAGTATTTACAAGAATGTGGGTAGGATGGTGCTGGTTATCCCAGTTAGATAAAACCTGACTGAAGAATGATGTACTACCGTGTCTGCGTCCGGGGACGTCTCGAGATGGAGGCGGGGGTCGGCTAGTTGGCTGGACCTGCTGTAGCGGCGGAGGAGGCGGTGGGGCTTGGCTGCGAACGTTTCCATTTTGCCGCCTGTTTAGTGAGTTGCGTCTCTGAGGCAGCTCTGGAGGTGGATCTCCGTCGGTCACTGAAGGGGGCTGCCGATACGGGGGCGGAGGTGGAGGAGCAGAAGAGACAGGTGGAGGACGAGATAAAGGGCTACTTTTGGGCAGGATGGGTGAGCGGGGAGGAGGGGCTTTGTTTGCATGCGGCGGTGGGAAAGGCTTCTCTCGACCGGCACTTCGGCCGGGGACCTGTTGGGGTGTGGGGGGAGTATTGTTGCCACGTCTGTTAAAAGGAGGTGGGGGAGGAGGGGCAGAGCTGTTGGGCTTTGCAGGGCTGCTCCCGATGCTAAGTTTGGAGATGTCCGGAAGAGACGGGCGGGAATTCCGAGGTTGCTCTGGAGGAGAGGAACGTTCATCATCGACCTGAGTGCTGGGAGGCCGGGGCAGTGCTGGACGGGAACCAGGAGGGCGCAGTGCTGCTTTGCCGACGGTGTCTAGAAAGAGACACACAATTCGTACTGGAGTTTGTTTTTTAGTTTATTAAGACTAATAAAATAACTAAATAAATTAAAACTTCTGACAATAATAAATAAGGCATAAGAAAGCAAATATCAGAATCATGACACTACACATATATACTCAAATTGAATGCTTTCTTAAAATCCTAAAGAAATGGTTGAATTTTTTTCACCATGCACCAATATATACTTTAGACACTTTGTATACGCTTTATAAACTTTAGGTAGCTTGTAGTTGAGCTTTTGGATAAATAACAACATATAAATCATGATGCAAGTCAGTAAGGACCGTATAAACTACCTCCCACGGAACGGAGTTTGGGAACACCACCACTAAACAGGCCACCCATTGACATTGGTCCGGTACTGCCACCGAATCCACTGCCGCTGCCACTACCTCCTCCGCCACCTCCAGATTCTAGTAAAAACAAACACACACACACACACACAGACACAAAACAACAGTTGCATGATTTGCATGAACTGGAATGCAGTTGGACATTGTGTGCAAAGACATCTTAATACATCGAATATATACAGAAAAATGTGACTAAACCCGCTATAGAAATAAGAAACTAATCAGCTCAAAAATAGATCATTTAAATTTTCTTCAGTCAAAAGTATTCCATAAAGTAACAGAAGTAATAGAACGAGGGTTATTTGTTAAACCCCACACACAAAGTATGTCCAAATAATTCATTATCACTGTTAGTTACGACGTAAATGATGCAACAAATTCATCCTTACATGGTTGACTGGCCATTGGTCACTTGCCAGGTTGCCAGATTTGAAAATTTCCAGCCAAATCTATTTATGTGAGGACGCATTTTTTTGTTTTCTTATCGACATTAATTTATTTACATAATTGGAATATGGTTTACAATTGTTTAAAGTTGAATTTACATTAAATATGAATGTGCAACATTTGTTCAGCTCGGTTTGTACCTACTTCACAAATAAAAGGATATTCTGACAAGATAAGCACAAATGATCGTTTGTATTCCTTTAAATAAAAATAATAATAAAAGAAAATTTCATCAATATCGAAAAGAAAAGCATGAATCACGTTACATTGTGGGTAGTATATCGTTACATCCTTGTATGTGTTAGGGATTAAACGTGCTATCTTAACATTTCTAGCATGTCTGTGGTACTCTAAACTGCATGGCTTGTTGTAGTAACTTACTCTCAAGAACAGGGGCACTTCGGTCATTGACAACTCCAGCTTTTTTTAGTCTTGCCCCTTTACATATGTCTGACAACAGAGCTCCTCTTCCCTTCGCTTCATCACGTGAGAGCTTCGGTGGATTAGTGTTAGCCTGTAAAAAGATTTTTTTAATCAAAAGAAGCAAGTTTTTATATAAAAGAATTTAAATATCAATAAGATCATTATCTGTTTGTGAGATGGTAACAATATTTAAACACAATATTATTTAAAGATAAATAGAACATGATTGTGTATCTGGAACAATCGGTCCTCTTTATAGAACGTTCAAGTTTCAAGAAAATTACCTGGAACCAGTAGACACCATTCACAAACTGGGTCCGGAATTCCTAAACTTTAATATGTTGTTTAACTTTTGGGAGCATCATTTGATCATTATCGTGTCTAATTTTTCCTAAAATATAAAACCAAAAACATATGATCGTACTTTATTCCGAGTTTATTGTATTCGCCCAGTGTCCCACTGTGACACTAAAAAGAATTATGTGGTAAATTTATATAATGGATGAACAGATAAATTAAGTCCAATCTAATTAGATTAAATTATCTGATAAATATTTGTTAAGAAATACAACATAAATTGAACTTAAATCATACAAGCATCTGAGGGAAATGATTATAAAATTATATTCTGCACTTTACCTGGCTAAAGGTAGGGGGAGGTGGAGGGCCAGGAGGTGGTGGTGGAGGAGGAATTGGCATGTTGTCGATTTCCTGAGAGCGCCAACCCTAACCGTAATGTCAGCAGTTGTCTTTTCGCTCCCAAAAGCTCTGAAAAAAAAGTTTGTCCAAAAGAACGTCAGTATTAACGTTCCTGTGAATGAGATAAAACAGAAGAAGCTTTACTTAACCACGACACTTTCTCTTTTAATCCAGTAACAACATTCAGATGCTATCGAACACTTTGTGCAATAGCTAGAGCTGAATAAAACCGGTTAGATTGGTATTTCTTAATCCCTTTATTCCTGTAGCCTTACATACACACCAAGATATTTTAAAGTTCTACAGGTCTACAGATCGGAATGATGGAAAACCATAGTCATTTTTAAACGGTATGTTGTTAAGCAGGATTAGGAGTAACCAAACCGGCGAGTCGAAACTCAGGAATTAAACTGAGGTGGATCAATGCTGACATATCATTCTTACTAGTATAATAGTATAAAAATATAGACATTAGCACGAAGCTAATATTGATGAAACAGAAATAACATTATGACCCCTTGCCTAATATTGTGCAGTCCCCAATGCAACCAACACGATGTGCTGTGTATTCTGACACCTCGTTGTCGGTTTACCACTCCCTCCTTGGATGAATTTTGATAAACACAATCCACTGCAGACTGGTAACAGTCAATGAGAGCTGCAATTTTGGAGACGCTCTGACCCAGTCATCTAGCCATCACAATTTAGATGGCTGACAATAAGCGTGGTCATTTTTCAAGCTTTTACAACATCAAGTTTAAAAGATAACACGTTTACTTTCTGCCTAATATATCACACTCACTTTTCATTGTTAATGAAATCAAATGTTACAAATCGGTCAGAATCAACAATAAAGTTGCTGCATCATCAAAGAAAACGAATAGTTCCTAGTTTATTAAAGACAGGGTGCTCATAAGGTGCATCACAAATCTCTGATTTGATTTGGGATTGTGTTCCAACCAGTAGCATAAGAGAAATTATGCATTTTATTTAATATGAGCAGATTCTGGAAGCTGCATTTACATTACTGGAAGCTCCAATTTCCATAACTTTGGTACAACACAAATACTAAACAATGTGACCTTGTAAAAAGGTTAAATGCATAAATCAGCAAGTCATCTAACATCACTGGATGAGAGCAATAAAACAAGCAATTAAGCTCAAATTAGATAAATAAAAACACAGCAGAGACCTGCGTCCAGGTCAATTTAATGCACATTTCACGGCAAGCAAAATGAATCTTTCACACTGTTGGCAGCCAGTTAAGACCTGTTATAGCAGGGGTCACCAACCTTTTTGAAGCTGCGGGCTACTTTTGGGGTACCAACTAATGCGGCGGGCGACCAGTTT
>JAOTRQ010045675.1:0-16611 GCA_028565875.1 Hoplisoma paleatum
AGTTGAAGTAAATGACGACCTCTGGTCGACCAACAAAATCCTTGGTTGTGGACAGCCCTAATATATATATATATATAATGAAATGCTACAAAAACAAAACCCTATTATCATATTGCTTTAAATTGGAGTTGTCAAAGTTGTCAATAAATAGGGGGAATGCGTGTTCAGTAGTTTACAGTTTTCACATAGTCTTCTAAACTTTGCTCTGAACTGCACAATTTACTTTGTTTTAAAGTATCTTATAGATGATGCACATGTTAAATGCCTTTCATACAAATGTCTTTCTGGTTACCTAATCCCAAACATAACCTCTTTACTTATGACCATACATGTCAAATAAGCAATAAAAAGGACAAAGCAAATTATGTTATGGAGACTATACACTGTGTTTAGAAAGCTTCTCAGCAAAGTCTGAGCTGTAGTAAATCTACACTTATAGTAAATTCTAAAGCTAAAAGGTGGAAACATTTTAACAACACCAAATATGATATTTCATGTGAAATTATTATTTTTTGGTAATTTATAGTTTTTTCTTGGCCTGGACAATAGTCAGTTAGATCACATGCTTGCTGTGTGTTGGTGTGCAATGATGGCGAAACCGAAATGAAAACATCATGTTGCACAGTAATGTTAGAGATGGTTAGATGTTCCGTTACTCTTCTTTTTCTATTTAGGTGCAAAGATCATTTGCAAGGTTATTTTATATAAACAATATATCCTTGCCACATATGAACCATTTGATTACAGATAGTGATGCAACTGTCTGCAATAGTGATCTAAATTACTTAATTTTTGTTGTAACTCGAACCTTGGACATGCAGTTCGAATGACAATTCAAAAATCATTGAACAACGCTTTCAAATCAGTTTAAATGCAGTTTCTGTCTTCTCTTGAGACGTTTATGGTTATTTTAAGATGACAATTCTAGATTTTATTATGCATGTGTCACAATAGTAGGCAGTTGTAGAAAGCGTGTGCTTGCACGGCATGCCTGCAGTTCAGATCTGCCTTTCATTGAAATGTATGGAACAGCATTAAGTGGAAGATTATGCAAGCAATAACTAGTCAACCAGCAAATGATACTGAGCTTAATGGTTAAAAAAATAAACAATTACAATTTAAACATGAATTAACATGTCCATGAACAATTCTACTCAGGACATTTACCCTGGACTCTGATCTTCTGTTGTGATACCAATTAGTTAGCGATTTAATTCAAGCTTAATTTTTCTGCAGTGATTTTATCCTGAATGCAAAAAGACTACTTTCTTATAGTTAGCTTTTAAACTAGATCCTCAGTAACACACAACCTTTTAATATAACCATATGGATCGCCTTTAGCTCAAGTCTTTAATTAGGTGGTTTCACAGCACAGCCCACAGTGGCCTCCTTGTTATATTGCCTGCTGAACTTGCTTAAAAGACATCCATCTGGTGCCCCTGTGAGGCCCTTGTTGTCTTTACAAAGTCTATAGCTGCTTGCACACTTCTTTACACCTATATCAAAACACAGAAGAAAGTAAACTGTATTGATATAAGGGGGTGGCTGCTTCTCTGATATTATAACATATTTTTAATTATTATATTTTGTATTTTTAGCTATAGCATTTTAGTGACTATAATCACTACTATGTTTATTCTTTTTTTGAATGACCTATCAGTCGGGCAGTATGGCTATGGCTCCAGTGTATTGTGGAGACAAACAATAGGAGGCTTTCCCAGTAGACTCACACATGTCTTTTGCCAGCGGTCATGGGAAATAGGTTAGCCATGCATTATTGATTCTAACCTATGTCTCTGATTAAATTCTTTTACTGATAAGTGAAGTTTTTTTTCGGGTTGTGCTGCTCATCTTTTTTCTGCCTTAGTTTTGTGTACTTTTTGTAACTGTAACAATAGCAGATTTTAGATTTTACATAAAAAATATGATCACAACCATCCAGATTGGTACTAATGAAAATGGCAGAACTCTGTGATGATGTTGGGGTGGATCAATGCCTTAAACATGGCCAAAGTGCATATGTGAAAGGTGTTAATGATGCAGAAGCAGATATTGGTATTTTAGAAAGACTCATAAACTTCTGATTTGTTTTAGCAAGCCAGTAATTATTCTTTACCAGTAACAACAACAACATGGTTTCATAGACGGAGTGAGTGTTCTTGACTGGCATTTCTGTAGTCTGTTATTGGTCTCCTATTAAAAATGTATGAAGCATTATGATGAACAGAATCGGATGGTTGTGACTATGGCCTGTTGAGCAGTTTAAACATTGTATACAACAAAAATGGGCAAAAATTCCACCTGCACAGCACAACTACAACAATTAGCATTTTAAGTGCTATTAGATAATCATTTTTATTTAAAAAAGACGCAGTGGTTGACATGTATCTGTTCTCAGCTTTCTTGGCACCAGTTTCAAAATGTTTTTAATTTTAAGAAAGATGAAGTTTATTATTGAAAAACACATCTTTTGTCTTTTTTCAGTTAAATAAATGTTTAGCTGAACTGCAGTTTAGGAAAGCATGTAACATGTAACTGTCTATAAGGCGTGTGTACATGTTTTTGGGAATAGGAATAAAAAATGAACTATCAATTGTAATTATCTGTGCAAGAAACATTAGTCTCTACAATCAAATTATTCACAGTAAAATGTGTGTTAGGATTTGTACTCGAGTATTAATAGTATATAATCAAAGTGGATTTATTTATAGGGCCATAGTCTGCAATAAACATTAAAAGGGAATGATAACACATTAGTCGTTGATTGTGGCTTTACATTTCTATTAGATTGTTGTTTATATTATTAGATTACTTTAAATAGACTGTTCTGTACTACGAATACTGGGACATTGTTCAACACGTAGGACTACAATACACCTTGCATACGTCTTTCCTTTTCTTTTCTGTTTAAATGAAACACAGTAACTGGTGTAGGGTGTAGAATATGAAGCATTTCCAATGTAGGACAACTTCAAGGTCAACAGTCCGCCATCCTTCACTGCATTCCATACATGTGCATGAAGCTATGTTGCTGGCATCAGAGACTACCTCTGCTATACATGAGAATGTGTTTTTGTATGAAGAATGTCAACACCGATTAGTAAACTGCTGCAAACCCCTCTGGCAATCCAATCTGCTTAAGAGTGCCACATTGGCCTGTGATATTATGCAACATCTATTCACTGCTGTTCTTTTTTTGCTTCTTTATGTGGCATTAGCTCATTTGTTTATGACAGGGTACTGTTTATGTTTGAAGTAGTCAATCTCGTGAATTATTGGAGTTCTTCTCATTTCACAGTTCACTGGTCACCATGCTACCTTTTTTCCTAGCGTTACTGCATTGCTTTTGACTGTGTCATGTAAACAATAATTCTCATTGTTGTGCAGTAAATAGGTCAAAGTTTATCTAGCTTTGCAGTAAGCTGTAAAAACTGAGCAGCAAAGGAGTCTATCCAGGCATTGTACTGGGCTCAATGTAGTGCACAAACCATTTACATGACATTGCCTGGATATATAGAGAAACGATAGCACTGCAAGAAAGCAATAGGTTTTTTTATGTGCCTCATGGGAAACCAGCATTAGACTTTAATTTTGGATATCTGTACAAAAACTGCTAGGCGGGTAAGTAAACCTGCTGCAATTGCCTTGTGTGGTAAGAACAATTTGACCATTGCAATTCCAGTTGCAAGTGTATTCTTTTTTTTTTAGCTCCTAATTATGTACCGGAGCTCTCTAAACTCTAGTTGCACAGTGCTAAATCAAATAGGAAAAATAACCCTGAAAAAAGACTGGAGTAAATAAATCAAAAACAATTACCCGGTTTCAAATGGCAGATGCTGGCGCATCAAAGCCGATCGATTTGATTGGCTGTTTAAGGTTGCTGTTGCTGGAGGTTACCTCATAACTGATGCAGTTACGACCTCTGCTGGCTGATTATTGGCACCTACTCGGAGTTGAGGAATAATGAAGCATCAGAGTCTGTTGCATAAGACACTTTAAGGGATTTTTCCTTTAACTTTCCTTTAAAGTTAAGTGTGTTGCAATAGTGGTTTAACAATAACAATGCTTACCTCAATTGTTAGTCATTTCTGTCTTGCACCTTATGTAAATAACAATGTATTTTGCACTTCTGGTTGGATGCTAACTGCATTTCATTGGCCTTGTACCTGTACTCTGCACAATGACTAAAGTTGAATCTAATCTAATCTAATCTAATCTTAAGGGTCATCATCTGTGTTGAAGACATAACATTACTGCAATATAGAGTAGGGATAAATAGGGACAAGGTAGCATGGTCTCTCCAAGTGGTTTCTGCAAAATTAGTGTGTCTTATTGTCTTGCACATGTGTTTTTGAACATGACCTCGCTACATCAAGTTGTGTGTTAAAAGGAGCAAGGGTGAGCTCATTAACCACAGCTAAAAGTGACTCCTGATCTTTGACTTTCTGTTTAGACGGTACCCAGAACGGTGCACAAAGAAGAAGAGGAGAAGACTAAGCACGAGGAAGGGAAAAACTCTGATGAAGGCTTTATGGGAATGACCCCACTGCTGCAGGCCCACCACGCTATGGAAAAAATGGAGGAGTTTGTTCATAAGGTAAGTCACTTTCGTACACACACACACACACACACACACACGTCTGTGGCATGCTTCAGTAGCAAGGCTTGTAAACACAAATTGCACACTGAACAAGCCACATGATCTGTTCACTCCCTTCCACATTTAATAAGCAAACATTCATATGCAGCCGGAGGGACCTCAAATGGCAGCATTCATGAATACAGATGATCTTGTATCACATGCGGACATCAACATCAGAGCCAAACAGCTGCAACCTCTTAGAGCAACTTCTCCCTTTGGATGAAAAACTATTAGCATGGAAACCTTGCCAATACTCATTACCCATCTTTGGGCTACTTACACTTCTTTTGATAGTCAGTCATTTGCAATTGGGGACGCATGAGCCTGCACTGTCTGCTGTACATATTTAAGACTTTTCTGCTTTTTTTCTTGACTTCCTCTTCTGTAGAAGAAATGCTGTATTGGGTTAAAAGCATCTCATTCTGCCATCTAATTCTAGCGCTCGAGCTTAGGCTCCATTAAAACTAGAATGTTGAGTGGAGTCATGAAAGGCAGTTTTCAATGATTGCTGAAATTCACTGCAGGCCTTCCGTTACCACATTAATCATTTCAGATGTGCTTGGTTGAATTTAACATCATAACATCATATTAGACATGAGCCCCAGACTACAATACCACTAAATGTGGATAGGTTCCTAAAATACATTTAAATACAGTTGTACTTTTTATATTTTATTTCTATAATAATTTGTAATTTTTATTATAGAATTAAATAGTAATTCTATAATAATTTAAAATTATAGCAATTTCCTATATACGTGTCGACCACAGTGTGTGGGTACATGTAGTCATTATGTTCTTTATTATATAAACAGCCTGCAGTTCTTTTTAAACACATTGTTTAAGTGAACATAAGGATCAAATGGTTAAGCTAAGTCATCCACAGCAAACATTCAAAACCAGTTAATATTCTAAAAGTTGCAAAATATTAATGTAAAATGAATAATTTTCTCAAAACTTCAAATATCAATATTATTGTTGAGAACACAGAGTTTCAAAGATTATAGTACTATATTTTTTACAATGGTGTATGTAACCCCGTGCTACCCAAGAGATACCCTGGGCAATGTCATGATTATTTTGCGTGAGATGTTTAGTTAGATGCTAAAACAGGAAGACAAGTCCACATTCTGTTGTAGATGACTGTTCTTTCTGCAAAGTTTTAAATGCATTGTCGTTTATTGATTGTTTTAGCTAGTAAGCAGGGTTAGAATAATCAATACGGGAGAATATGAAAGCATGTACCAATGTTGTGATAATACTGGTAGTGAGTCATGGCCACAGACTGGCTGTTATGTCTGCATTGCAAACTGAATATTTGGTTAAAGTAAGTAAAGTGTATTTTAAAGGTGAGTGAGGAATCGGACAGTACGAAGGATTCCTAGGAAGTGTGATCAAGTGTCAGTAGTGACATTTTATTGACTAAGGTACTAGGATTTTAAGTGTTTGATGCAGTTGTGATTTATTTAGGATTGTAATTCATGGACGAAAGATTGAAAACGAAACAACACATATAGATGAGCATAGATCAACAATACATTTTACAAAGCTAAGCAACAAAAAAAACAGAACTACAATAAACAAAGTTATCCACTTCCACCACTTCTGCTCTGAAAATGGTTAAATATGCCATTAAAAACAACCAATCAAATATGGAGTGGAAAGTTGGGACTGTTTTTACTGATGTATATTTTTAACATGGTTGGCAAGCAATTGAAACTATGATAATTGCCCTGAATAAGTCAAAGAGGAAGCAGGTTCTTCGGACGCATCTTCTGTTCCAGACTTAGTAGATAAATTACGTTTCTCAAGTGGAATTGTTATGTCTAACTTCAAGTTATGACCGAAACCAGCATGTGGCTGTTACAGAGATACCAGATGAGGAGAGACCGAAGAGAAATGTTTTATAATTTATAGTAGCAAAGTCGGAACAGAGATCAAGTAGAAGACATATGGTAATAATACAGCATCTGCAGAGATCAGCATCTGGTAAAAGATTGAATTGAAGCTTAATGGAATAGAATGGAATCAAATTTTTTTTAAATAACAAACGCTTCATGTTGTGCTCCAACTTTTCCATGTTTGTTCTTAGGAATGATAAGAGGCTGGGAATTGGCCTCAGATTTGCTAGTAACTAAATTCAAAGCTTTGTTCAAGGCTAGATAAATGAGCATTTATAAAATGAGATATAGAAGTTGGAGCCTCTTCAAGCTGAGGTATTTTATAACTTTACCGTACAATGAGAACACCTGGCATTTTACTTATAAATTCATGAGTTGATCCTCTGTTGCTGTTTTTCTACTTTCTGTTGTTCAACCAGCCACACATTATCTTCTCCTGAACGTTCACTGTCCATCTAATCATCTTTATGTTCTCTCACACCGCTTCCATAAACCTTGTTGTTCCGACTTTGAACTAAATTATGTATTTTTTTTCTTTTAAAGATGTGGGAGGGCAGATGGCGTGTTATTCCTCATGACGTCCTCCCTGATTGGCTGAAAGACAATGACTTTCTTTTGCATGGGCACAGACCACCTATGCCATCGTTCAGAGCATGTTTTAAGAGCATCTTCAGAATCCACACAGAAACGGGCAACATCTGGACTCATCTTCTTGGTGAGACATGAGCACAAATTGGATTAAACACATTTTATGTTTTGAGGTTTTGTGCGTGCATGCATGCGTGCGTGTATATATATTCACTTTGCTTTTCAAAAAGTTTCTTTTAATTGTGGCTGTGTAATTACGAAAAAGGTAATGCAGCATAGGTGTAATGACATCCTGTAATTATTACCAGTATTGAACTAAATAGAGCATGTAGTATTCCTGCCTCCAACAGGCAAGACATTGAGACGTTTTGCTTATGCCAGCATAGATGGAAAAATGATCACATCAGATTGTTTTTGTATAAGCTTTGAAAGAAAATTGTTTTTAACCTAATATGATTTTTTACATTAATAGGTTTTATTTTAAAAACTGTAAGCAGATACTATTCGAATTTTCAGGAACAAAGTTGATGCAACTGTGAACTGAATTTTGTTTATTACAGAATACTGATATGATTCAGTACTCCCTATTACTGCACCCTCAGTTGGAGTCAAGCATTAGCTGACTGAATTGAATTATATTAATTATAATACATTATAGTGTATTGGCAGTGGGGTTCCTAAGTGTAGCACTGTCAACTTGCAGCAAGAAGTTCCAGGGTTGATCCCCAGATGGCGATACAGGTCCTTTCCGTGTGGAATGTTTTCTGTGTATGCGTAGTTTATTCCATGTGCTCTTGTTTCTTCCCACAGTCCAAAAACATGCAAGTGATGTGTAGATACAAAATTGTCTATCACTGCGTTTGATACTTGTCTTCTAAAGAAACTTGTGTAATGAAAAAATATTGTGTTTCGGTCATGAATATGTCCCCAGTAAAAGAAATCTTGACGTAAACAAACAAATGTTTTAGTGCATTGTTAGTGTGATAGAGATGAAATTTTAATTAACTTTTTTTAAATGCTTTAAAAATTCTATTTTGTGAGTGAGTTTGAGAGGTAAAATGCCTTGTTTCTAAATGAGGATATTCATGCATAAAAAAGTGAATAATCTTTTTAACAGGGATATATAAACATGATGTATAATTGGTTGATGAGCCATGATTTGATTGCTTAGTAGCAAACCGGGTAAAAGATTTCCTCATTTCTGAGTGTTAACGTATAGAAAACATAAATTAACCTGTTAACAATTAAAATATCAGTAAAATGTACTTTAGGCAGCCTGGATATTTTATATTTTGCAGGCCACTAACTGATTTCCCAGTTTTACGTACTCATATATACGTATTTAGTTTATTACAGTATACTACAATGGCAATTTTACATGCTTTTACTAATGCTACCCGGTGGACAATTTAATCGATCTGCTTAGTTAATTATTAATAATTGATTACATGTTTTTACATGTTTTATTCATGCAGTTATCCACATTGCTGATAGAAGAATGCTGTAAAGATTATTTGCATTGTAGCACTTTGGATCTGTTGTGTCTGAATATACAAACCCAAACGATTCCAAAACTATTAGCACAATCATAACGGCATAAAATTCTTTAATGAAGCAATTTAGACATTAGTCAAAATTTATAGAAAAATTTATGCTTTGTCATGTTGGATTAGTCTCGACTGGACAGAAGCTGTCTGTCGGCCACATGTAGTCAAGATTTTGATGACTTTTTGATTAGTCTTAAATATTTATAAAGGAATTGTGCTTAAAATGAGTAATTTTATTATCTAAGCAAAATAAGCATTGATAGAGGACATTGGAATACACCTTCAACCATTTCACATCTCTATGTAGAATTTTTTTGTTCTAACTAAATTTTGTTTCTATTTGTGTCTCTAGGATGCCTGTTCTTTCTGTGCCTGGGCATCGTATACATGTTTAGGCCTAACATGTCATTCGTGGCCCCATTTCAGGAGAAGATAGTGATTGGTGCATTCTTCCTAGGAGCCATCCTTTGCTTATCCTTCTCCTGGCTCTTCCACACAGTGTACTGCCATTCAGAGGGAGTGTCTCGTATATTCTCTAAGTCAGTACCAGCCATTCCACAACGTCCTTCACACACAGTTTAGCATGAGCACCAATCTATAGCTTTTAGTTTTGCTTGACAGAATACATTTTTTTTTGTAGATGTCCGTTTGCGTAAAGCTTCTCATCTATATTACTAGTATATCGATTTTCTGTAGTGAAGCTCTGAGAAAGTGGTCTGTATTGATTTAAAAGCCTGCGCTCACCAATTATATCTATATCTAGAATTTGGGAACTACTGCTTTGATATTATGCGGTGTTTGAGTTTGAGAGTAAATGGTAATAGAAAATTCAAACGAAGCCACGTTTAATCCTATTTAGAAGGATTCATAGAATGTGGTTTGATAAGTTTCTTATTGTTCTAAAAATATACAGTTTATTTATCCCTGTGTACTGAAATGGATTGTCTATTGTCATTACTGTCATGCACCTTGTGTTTCTGTGTAGACTTTGGCTTCACCATGACCTTGAATGGTTATTAAAATTAAAGCACTTTTCTACACTAATTAGGTGTAAGTACAGTATGGTCAAGCGTATGTAAACACATGACAATTTAAATATAAGGCTTTTGGACATCTTATTCTTAAATCGTGGTCATTAATATGCATTTTTTTGTAAGCAAGCAGTGATTTAAGCACGCAAGCTCAGCCACATTTGCTAATACACAATGTTTTACTGTCTGTTCTGTTTACTTTAATTAAAGTGTCAAACAAAAATTACTATATATATCTTACTGTTTCTTGAATTGTGACACTTCATTTATAATCATTAAGCATTAATCATTAAGCTATTTCATAAACACAAACTTATTCTCTGTTTTAGGTTGGACTACTCAGGCATAGCATTCCTGATCATGGGTAGTTTTGTGCCCTGGTTATACTACTCCTTCTACTGCTCCCCTCAGCCCTGTTTTATTTACCTGATAGTAGTGTGTATCTTGGGCCTTGCTGCCATCACCGTCTCCCAGTGTGACTTCTTTGCCACGCCGCAGTATAGAGGGGTCAGAGCTGGTAAGCAAAACTATCATTTCGAGGCATTAAACTAATACTAAGTTACAGTGTATAAAGTGCGTATAGGTGCTATCACGTCAACAATTTGAAGTGTGTGGCTTTAATCTTACATCAACTGATGTTAGACTTATACATAGGACTACTACTTAAAAACATTGTGTACAATGTACAGGGCAAATAATGAAAACGGAAGTATACATCGAACCTAAAAACAGGCAACATGCACCCTAAAATGCATATTTAATAATAAAAAAACATATTTAACTGCCTATAGTTGGCATAATTAAAATGATCTTTCTGGTATGTGAACTTTGTGAGGAGCTGATGAAGCAAAACCAAAATATATAACGGCACGGTGTAAATACCACTTTCTGCCCCTTTCTGTTTGTCAGGTGTGTTTGTTGGACTTGGTTTGAGTGGTGTTGTCCCCACATTGCACTTTGTCATCTCGGAAGGATTCTTCAGGGCCACCACAATTGGTCAGATGGGCTGGCTCTTCCTCATGGCTGTTCTCTACATCACAGGAGCTGGCCTTTATGCAGCACGTATCCCTGAGAGATTCTTTCCTGGAAAATGTGACATCTGGGTGAGTGTCCATTGACTGGTAGATAAATACATTCGAATAGAAGACATGTTTGCAAAACTGATTTATAATTTGTCTGTGGCATTTAGCAGGCACCTTATGTGTACAGGCAGAGCAATTAAGCGTTAAGAGCGTTGCTCAAGGACCCAACAGCAGCTACCTGGCAGCAGGGCTTGAAGCAGCAACCTTCTGATTACTAGTCATGTGCCGTAAACATTAGATATTTATAAAATAATGTAGAAAATTAAAAACATGCTGATCGGGTAGGTTTAAGCGGCAACGTGACTGGCCACTTCACTTATATGATGTATATGGGACTTCTGTGAAAATGGAAATGTACTTGTCTGCTCGGTTACTCGCTGTCAGAGCAAAGACACACCAAATTAAAAATGAAGAGTAGCAACCTCTGATTTTACATCAGATCCATCTTCTCTAATAGGAGATGCAGCACAACTCAAGTTTTAATAAGTATTCCTGTGCATACTTGGTGTAGTTACATATTTTTACCATGCTCTCACATTCTTGGCGCTAAATCACTATATCCATAAAACTTACGGATTGCAGCTTTAATGAATGCTATGCTTTCTAAATTGTTTACAAGCCTGTGGGAACAATGTGTAATCATTATTTTTGCAGCATAGATAATGCATCACTGCTGGAGCTAATTAAAGGTTATTGTGTCCCAATGGTTTAATCATAAAATTATCCAACTTTAGCAGTATTCTGTAACACTGGCTATATTATGTAGGGGTTGAATAATTGTGACATGACAAAACACCTTTTCTAGTCATAATTTGTGTTAAACACACACAATAGGATTTTTCCTGTTCTTGTATTACTGAGCACATGTACACAAATTGTTTGTTTTATTTAATCAGCTGTATTAAAGTGTTACATACTGACAAATCTTTTTTTGTTGCAAATATATGTATAAGCATAAAACGTTCATCCTATCTAGCATTTAATGTTTTTGGCATCTTTGTTTTTTGTGTTCCTCAGTTCCACTCACACCAGCTGTTCCATATCTTGGTGGTAGCAGGAGCATTTGTACACTTCCACGGTGTTTCTAATCTGCAGGAATTACGCTACACAGTAGGAGCAGGTTGTACAGCGGACACCATGCAGTGAGGCACGCCAGGGGAAGATGGAAGGATGAGCCTCCTGTACTATCACTGGCAGTAACTAATCCCCCCTCCCCATGCCTTACTCCCCCACAGAGGACATCTTTCAACGAGTTCTGTTTTCTTTGTTTTGGTCATGGTTCCTTAAATAAAATGCACTGGTGTGATTCAGTGGGAACGAACCCTGGGGATAGTTACAATTGTAGAAGATTGATTCAAAATTCAGTTGTTTTTGTGGGGGGAGTGCTTCATAATCTGCTGTGTGAAAGTAAATAATGGTGCGGGAAATAATATAATTATATGAGGTTTTCATTTAATTTTGAAAAGGATTTTCACTGTTTTCATGTAAATAAGATTTTTAAACTTGGGTTATATAGATTTATAAAAATATATAAAAATAAAAAAAATAATCATAGTATTGTTAAAGTGAGCGAAAAGAGTGAAGATACAAAATGGGTGCATCTGACAACTGAAGAACAACATTTTAAAAATGTGAGCTTTTTAATGTGAGAGAAACCATGTTATTAAAAAAAGGTTTATGTGAAGGTGCATAGCAAAACCACTTTTTTCTGAGTCAATTTTTGTGGGGATGTATTTATAAAACCAGGCCCAATTTAGTACAGGTCTGGAGTTTGGATTCATCAGATGGAGCAGTGACTCAGAAGGACTTGGTCTAGATTACAAGCCATAGTCCTGATAAGGGCCGGGTTCAGCAGGGCCAGAAAATAATCTTACTAAAGAAGCCTTAAATAATTTCAGGCTCTTGTACTTTCATTTGCTTTATATACAAAGAAAAATCATGTCCCTGTATTCTAGCACCTCTGACCACATTCTTAGTTATCTTCACGAGGAGAATCAGACTGGTATGAGTATTCAACAAGCACATGGATGCTGTTTTTTTTTTCTCCTGACTTAAAATACCTTTTTATTTCCAGTTCGATTTTTGTTTTGCAATAAATTTAAGTGTTTCTTTTTCTGTGGATAAATTGTGCAAGAAAATAATGTTTGCTTCAGTGAGGCATTCAATGCTCACTTATTCAGGCATACAGAGGACTCGTGGGTCCACATTGTAGATCCAAAAAAAGCACTGTGGTTAGCAATTAGGATCCATAAAGTATTGCAACAGTCAATGTTGGAGTTGAACCAGTTTTCCAACCTTCGAGGGGCACATTAACATGGGTTTCTGTTCAAGTTCTTGGAGCAAACAGCACAACCCATTCAGGAACAGATTTTTTTTATTAACAAGATCAAATCATGTTGGTGTACATTGATCTGCTTCCCTGGTTAAACATTACAAAGTGTTGCTGCTGCCACCGTTACATGTATAATGGGCCCAGCTTGATCCTAAAGCTACTTGAACTGCTCATCAGATGGAGCAGAAGCAAACTTTTGGTTACTTTCTCATTCTCAAACATTAATACAGAGAGTGGAATGTGATGACCAAAACCACCATGACCCTTTAACAGACCAGCTCATCTCTTTAGTGTTATGGGTCAATATTCCCAACAGCTCTGGCCATTTTACCAATCATCGCAAGGCCCCACGTTACAAGGTGTAATTTTTTTTTTAAAAGTTTATCTCATTCTTTTCTGATTAATTTATTATTGATGTGTGAGAGGTGCATAATTCTTGTTGAAGCACAGTTCTACAGTAGAACCTTTATATCTGCTGTATTGTTCTAATAAAATGTTTTTGAATTCTAAGTTTTGTGTTTTCAAACATTTATTTTAACCTTAAATGATAAAAACTGAAAATTATTATTTCAATATACAAATAAGCAGCCAGCATGAGCATTGAAAACCCTATACTGTACATTACAAAACTATCGACTACATTCTACACTATTAATGTGAAACATTGCATATTTAGTAGCCAGATATTAATGAATATACAGTACAAATTTAAGTATTCAGCAATGATTAATATTAATGTTGAATTTTATTTTTTTTATTTAAGCTGCTTAGATGCTTAAAGCTGATTAGAAATAGCATTAGAACCGTGTGCATTTTGTACAAATAGCACAATTGCATTTTTAGCATTTTGCAGATGTATTTTTTCCAAAGTGACTTATAGTTACATCAGACGTTGAGCAATTAAGGGTTAAGGGCCTTACTCATGGGCCTAACAGTGGCGTCTAGAAGGTAGTGGGGTTTCTAGCCAAGTATATTAACTACTTAGCCATCACTACACCACAGCACCATATCATGGATTAAAAGCGTAAGTCTTCTCTATATCAATGAAAATGTCACGATCACTAGAATACCAAGTTTTTTGTTGTAATTTGTTGATAACATTACAATACAGAAAAGTACAAATCATCAACATAAAAGGAATCGATAACTGGGAAATCAGCATACATTTATACATGATGATTATACAAAAGAATGAATTTAATGTCAATAGGTCACTTTGGACACTATCAATACCTGGACATTCATGGTCACTAAGTCACTTTTAAAGTCACTTTATCCTTATATATTTATACATAGCTCATTCTACCTTTGTAAATTACCTTTTATCTTTTCCTACTTTTTTTCTTCTTAGTTGTAGTTTAAATAAAAAATGCGTACAATTATTGTTTTCATTATAACCTATTTTTAGCTTATTAACTGTAATTTCGAGTGTTTGGATGGAGTAGTTATAAAGCATTTCGCTGCTGGTTGTACTGTGTATAACTATGTATGTGACAAATAAACTTTGATTTGATTTGATTTGATTACTGTAATCGTAATTGAATTTTGAACTTAGGAGAAAAAAACACAAGGCTGGTCTACTCAAGGCTACAGATAGATTACTGCTGTTCTTTCTAATTGTAAATTAACTTCAGAGAATCTCATCATATCCACCACTACCTTGCTTACTTTAGTGATATCATGAATGTTATATGCTCGGGTGCTGCATGCTAGCATATCATCCCTGATTTAAATACGGTACCTTGGTTTTCAGAGATTATCTTTTCAATGGTATCTCTTGCTCTGTTCACACGCTTCTCAGCCTCAACGCTTAACTAATTGGAAAATAAATTCAAGCTCAGATCTAACAAAAACACGGATGATCTGGTGTGTAATACAGAGATGCCTAGTAATTCAGCAAATCACTCACCTTAATCTTATAAAATCCTTTTCCTAAATTGACCAAATCAGCGGCTGTGAGGCTGTTTCCATCTAAAGACATGTACTACACCATAACACAAGATAAGCAGAAGGTTATTAGCACATTCTGCACATTACCAATCATGAATGTCCCACACGGTGTTTTCCACATTATTGAAATGACAACATTAAACGGATTATTCTTAATTTATAATTCTATTTCTTAAATCATGCTAAATACAGTAAATGGTTAATCTGTACACACTCATCAAAGCGAGTTCTTCAGAAACGCATTTTACACCAAAAAGAGTGTCCAGATGAACAGATTGAAAATCAGATTTGCCAGAGATTCAGTAATATGTATATATGTAGCATTATTATTATTTTACTTGTGCATTCTACTCAACTTTGTATTTGTATGAAGATTGAATAGCTTAATCTGTTGATTTAATACAATAATTATTTAGCAGGATATTTAGAAAAATGTCCATGTAAATGAAGATATATTAATGTGTAACACTTTCTTACCTGATGGTGTTTCACTGCCTGGCTGTTCCTTTTTGCTAAAGTTAAGGATAAAAATCTGTATATATTTAAATTCTCATTTTAAATCTATAGTCGTTATGTGAAAAGTTCAGATGCACGTCTGATAAACATATAATTTTGGAATTTGGATTTTTACAACTATACTCTAAATGTGACGTGTAAAGTACAGTTGCACAGTCATAAGAATGTGAACACCTTCACAAATGATTGTTTGAGTGGTTTGTAATTCCCATTGCTTTGATTTTTTTTAATAAATTTACATTTAGCTGATGTTATGTAAATATAATCAGTTATATTGGTCTTTTTCAGTACTACCCCCTGCCCTATCAGTTATTTTAAATAATGGAATTGCTTTTAGGTTGTAAATGAAAAAGACACAAACATTTGTGTTAAGTGTGTAACATAACTCAACAGAACGATGTTAAAATGACGCCATCTAAAGGTCACAGAGGTTATCAGATCAGTTTCTAAACAGCAAAGTTTAGCATGGTTAACTTTCACATTTGCAATACATTGATACTGATGAGTACAACACAGCTCGATTAAACTTGCTGGACTTTCTACTGTGAGGGATGGGGCTGTATAAGCTTGGCTCCAATTACAAATATAGAAATATAAAGCACATAAAGAAAATCTTCAACAAATAAATGCAACACTATGCAAAGCCTGCCAAATATGTTTCTATTTGAACCAAACACTTAAGCATAGATGAATTGTAAAATAGTGTTAAAAAAACATTAATATTCTGGAGAAAAAGAATACATGTTGTCAGTCTCTTCCCAAGTGTTCCTACAAACATGAAAACAAACGAAATATCATGCTGAAGTGTATCAAATCAATCAAATCAAAGTTTATTTGTCACATACATAGTTATACACAGTACAAACGGCAGTGAAATGCTTTATAACCACTCCATCCTAACACTCAAAATTACAGTTTACAAGATTAATGAAAATAGATTATAAATGTAAACAATAAGTGTAAGCATTAAGTGTAAACAAAAAAGTTAGAAAGATAGAAAAAGGTAAGCTATAAAAAAGGAG
>JAOTRQ010045684.1:0-16607 GCA_028565875.1 Hoplisoma paleatum
GCATCTAATACATATTCATCTTCGTTTCATTACATTTCTTTTTTATTTCAACAGTGGTCAAGTCGTGTCCGATGATCTTGGTGTTCGGCTGTAGACAGTCGCAGATGGACCACATTTACAAGGAGGAGACCATCCAGGCCAAGAACAAGGACGTGTTTCGGGAGCTCTACACCGCATACTCACGGGAGCCTGGAAAACCAAAGGTACGAGAGAGAGAGAGAGACAAACAAAGCCCATAAAACAAAAGTAATATCAGAAACCGAGAGCCACACACGATGACCTACGAAGGTGAAACCTGGTGGTACTTGTTACCATAGATACAAGATATACCATAGATACACAATGAGCGTATTTAAGGTTGCTTCTTGACGTTCCTTCATCCCGTGTTTGACAGAAATACGTTCAGGACATCCTGCGTGAGCAGTTATCCGAGACGGTGTATCAGTGCTTGAAGGACGGAGGGCACGTTTACGTCTGCGGGGACGTGACCATGGCCGGCGACGTCCTGAAGACCGTCCAGCAGATCATCAAACTCCAGGGCTGCATGTCGCTAGAGGACGCCGGCTTCTACATCAGCAAACTGAGGGTCCGAAGCTGCTCCAGATCCATCGGACCGTTTTGCTAAGAGCCGTTACGCCCTTAATACAGCGTCTCTTCACCTTCGTTTGTCTTCTCCCCCCCCCCTTTTCGTAGGACGAGAATCGCTACCACGAAGACATTTTCGGCGTGACTCTGCGTACTTACGAGGTGACGAACCGGCTGAGGTCGGAATCCATCGCGTACATCGAGGAGAACAAGAAAGACACGGACGAGTGAGTGGTGCACATGTTCGGTCCGGTTTTAACACTAATATCTAGTGTATATGAGCTTAAGCCACGCCCCCATTCTTAATCCATCGAGTTCGATATGACGTCGGTTCCACCGCTTACACCCTAGAACAGCTCCGACTCTTCTGGTGACGTCTGTCCACGAGGTTCCGGAGTGTCTTTACGGAGATTCTTCGTTCTTCGTTCTTCTTCCATATCTGTGATGTCACAATACTGTTCTTAGGTAGAGAAGAGTCTCGGATCTGGATCTCCGTTCTACTTCATCGTACGCCGTTGTCTCGATGGGTACAGTGCTCCCCCTTGTGGTTTGCATGGCCTGTTTCGATCGTGTAGTTAGAAATGTTTCACGGTCTTAAGACTAAAAATCAAACGTATTTTCTTATCCGGTTACTGGATTCTTGTTCTGTCGCTTCTCACGCCGCATTACTACGGATCTCCGAGCGGCAGCGGTAACTATAGAAACGCGGATGAGAAGAGTAACAGGATTAGCATGGAGTCAGCATCTCCTGTAGCACTTGTACTCGCGTAGATAAGGACGGATTGGAGCCAGAGCGCCAATTAAGTCGACCGTAACGCCGCCGCCGCACTTCATGTGAGAAGAGTCGCTTCAACAGGTTTGTGGGAAACGAGAAACGAGAATGGTTTTTAACGTTTCTCTCTCTCTCTCTCTCTCTCTCTCTCTCTTCTCCTTCCTTAAGAGTGTTTTGCTCATGAAGACTCGTTTCTTTCTGGATTTCCTGGCCAGGATCTTCCATCCAGGACGACGGCGAGTCAAGAAAACTGTGCCAAGTTTGTAGTTTCGGTCTTCAAACTTGATGCTCGTGAGGTTTTTGTTTGTTTGTTTGTTTGTTTTCTTTTCTTTCCGATCTGTTGTCATTTCTGTGGGAAGAACGAACACTTTAATTTCATCTGCTGTACATTTCTGAATGCACTTTTTAATTTCATGTCTTTCTTTCTCTTAAGCTGATCGGCGTCAGCAGTGTTGCCAGATCGGATGTTTTTTTTTTCTGCACAGACGACGGCGAACATATCAATATTACAATATTTGGTCTGGTTTGTAATCGTTCAGGATGGATTTTGAAATATAAATACATGGAACCCGTCTAAAATGTTTCATTCTTATCCATCTATGATGGATCCATTAAGTCCAAACCACCGGTAATTCTTTTTAGTCCATGAGGAAACGTTCATGGCGTTTAAGAATGCACTTGTTTACTGTTTACTTACTTAACTCGTGTACTCGTGTACATAATTCATGATAAATAAACACAGAACAGTTAAATATGTAAATGAGGAGTTCGACTGCTTATCATAAAGAACGGATTTGAATTCATAATCGATTCTTAAAGCTCCGTACGTTTGAGGATCGATCCTGATTTAACCCGTCGATGGTTTTCCTGAACGCTAAGCATCGTCCGTGTCGAAGGCGTCGCATATCTGGCAACCCTGCAGATCAGACAGGCGAAACTCAGACGGCCCGTTCGGGGGGGTCGTCGTACGGACTTGTGTAAACACGCATTTAACTGTTAAGTGTCTGTGCTCGACTGATTTGAGCTTTCGTGTGCAAAACAGGGGCTCGTCGTGCACGCCGTGCTATCAACGGCATCCCAGGTAGAGCAGCTTCTCAGTGGTTTATTTTGATGAATGCTGATTATTATGCATGATCTGTGATCGCTACATGAAATCGTGGCAGCTTTTAGTTAAAGGCGTTGATTTTTTATCAAAAATTATTATCATAATAATAATAATAATAAAATACATTCATCATTTTAGCCTGAAAGACTAACAGGCCTGTCTTGTGGACAGTTTATTCTTGTGGTCCAGTTTATTTCTGCCTCACATAGACATAAATTGGCCTCGATAAAACTGACTAGAATAAATAATAATAATAATAATTAATATTGTGTTTTTTTTCCGTGTATGAACTACATTTTAGGTCAGTGTTGAGTTGAAAACTAACCCTAATGCATGATGATGATGATGATGATGATGATGATGATGATGATGATGATCCTACCACCACTATCTTCACTTTCAGGGATGGAACAAGTCGGTTTATTTATTTATTACGCTTTTTTATTAAACGTTACGTCTCAAAAACCTCTGGGACTGTATCCATGACAGCAAACGTTCATTCTTTCATCACAAGGTCTCAAACGATACACATCACACTCATGGACTTTGATTTCGTGTCTTCGGTTTGCCGTTCATGCATGTTTTTGGACTGTAGGAGGAAACCGGAGTAGCCGGAGTGAGTCCACGTGGACACTTGGAGAACATGCAAACTCCGACCGGGGAATCGAACCCGGTCGACTTGTTGCTGTGAGGGCACCGTGCCCGTGAGACCGCTCGATTCATTCGAAAGAGGCCCGGATATTCATTCGTTCATTCATTCATCCATTCGTTAATCAAACAATCGGGGGGGGGGGGGGGGGGGGGGGGGCGGGGGGGTCAATACACCGAACACCCGAACAGGTTGTTGCTGAAGCCAGTACAGAGGTGTAAAGATTCAATGTTTTATTAATCGATTTAGCTTTTAATTTAGATTTAAATGTCACGTCATGCAAAGTAAAAAACACACACACGATTTTTTAGAGCTGTCCAACACAACGGGTATGTGTGCTCACTACCGCCTCCTACGTCTAAAATTTAAATCCTAATGATGCCATTACGAGCTCACGCTATCGTCACGTCATCGTGCTTTATATAAATCTAAAATATAATAAAGTTCTAGAATGTACGAGGGACTGTTTGTGTTAAAATTTCATCACGGTCACTGTTTCTCTGGGGAAATTAGAATAATATTACACAGTCACAATACACACACACACACACACACACACACACACACACACACACACACACACACACACACACACGATATAGTAATAAATTCCCTTAAAGTACAAACTCTAAACTAACAATAATAAATAAATAAATCCATTTTAATATCCATTATTTTCTTCATCCGTACACAAAGGGTGGGTCGAGTCCTGGTCGTTACAGCGAGGTGCGATTGCTCACTGCTGCCCCCTAGTGTGTGTAAGTGTGTGTGTGTGTTTCACTGCACGGATTCATTGCCGTCGATTCAAGGGTCTCAATTCTAAATGTAAATTCTAATCCCAAATTTCATCCTTCCCTGGTCATCCTCGTCCTTTTTGTTTCGTCTTTTTAAACCGTTTAGATGTCTCGCTAATATTTTGAGGGGTTTTTTTTGTTTGTTTTTGTTGTTGTTGTTGTTGTTGTTCTTCTGACACTTTAGATACTTTGTGATATAAAAAGTGCAGCAAAAAAATATACGCATACAAATATATATACACACGTTTGGACTTCAATGTGATTAACTGGTGTCAGAATGTGTTTTAATTACTGTATTATTTATAAATCGTTTTCCTGGAGGTTCCGCAGCAAGTGCATGCCGTCGCTGTTTCAAAAAAAATAAAAAAGAATAAAACAGAAACGCTGTTCCTCTTTTAAACACTGTGTCCACTTCGGTCCAGCACCGTTTCATTCAGGGGGGGGGGGGTTCTTTTGGGGCGCTGCTACAAGGATGAAAATGAAATTCGGTCACCGCTGTGAACCTTTGGATCCTTGAGATGTCGGTCGGTCTCGTTTACCGCGTATCCCAGAATACTTTGCATTTACTTAGTAATGAAAGAACGTTTCTATGTGATGGTTTGTACTCATGTTATACTGGTAGAAATAAAAGATCTGAAATGAAACGAAAAAGCTGTGTCGTTATTGTCTCGGTTTTTGTGTTGGTAGTTAAGGTACTCGTGAGTGACATCAGAAAATCAGAACGTCGCCGGTTCGAGGCCTTTAACCCTCGATGGCTACAAAAGCATTCGTGTGCCTTTGCAATTGGATAAAGGCGTCTGCTAAAATACAGACGATATAAAATATAGACCGGAAATTAAATCTTTATTTCTGCTGGAGTTCTTGTGAGGGCATGAATGTTGCATGTCACCCCAGGTTACCCCCCTTTCCTGGTCACTCCGGGTGACGATTGTTTTTCCACTCTGACACGCACAGACTTTGTGGACGACTAAATCCCAGCACCGTAGTAACCGTAGTCAACAACATTGCCCCGGGTGTACTCGAGTCCCGCCCGTCATTTCCATTGCCACTCCATTCTCCTGCTCATTGGTCCATCTGACCTGCAGTTTTAGGACTGGAGCCGGCCAGTTGGTCGGTCATGTGTGCCAGTCACACGTGGCACACATGCAGGTTTCAGGACGCCGGGTTCCTGGTTGACTCTTGTTCTGATGTTCCTGTAGATCCGTTTGTAAACGGAGACCGTATCGTTGGTTGGAATAAACGGACACGCATGGTGATCAGGGTGGGTGGGAGATGTTGCCGTTGGTGCTAGAGGATGATGGTGATGGTGTGGAAGAGCCGTTGGGAGGAATCAGGAGCAGGCCACCCAGCAGACCCAGGAATATCTACAGCCGGGGAAGCGTGGACGGCCAGGTGAGTGTACGAACATCAGAGTCAAGAGTCAATTAGAAAAAAAGAGTCAAGAGTCAAGCCATGTGACTCTTGGTTGGTGATTCGAGTTTATTAAATCTATCCATTCTAGAGTTTTACCGTTTTTACACACACACACACACACACACACACACACACACACACACACACACACACACACACACACACACACACACACACAAACAAACAAACACACGAGTCAAGACTCAAGAGTCAATTAGAAAAAGAATCAAGCTGAGAAAGAATCAAGAGTCCAGCCGTCTGACTCTTGATTGATAATTCGAGTTTAATGAATCCATTCATTCTAGAGTTTTGCCGTTTGTACACTCACACACACACACCGGACGAATACACTAAACACCCGAACAGGCTCGGGTTGTTGACCTAAACCCATCCCTTCCCCCATACACACCCCTGAGAACAGAGTTACCACCTTAGAACAACGATTTCCAGCCTAAATCATGAATACAAGACAAAGCGGATTAACGTTCAGCATTTAGAACCCGACTCACCGAACGCTTGTAGTTAAAGTACTCGCTCAGCCAATGTGGCGGCGCCTCGATGTTTACGGTCGTGGCGGCGTTCAAGAGCATCGGCCTACGCTACGGCTTGCCGTCGGCGTCCCAGACAATGGATGCAAACGCGACAGGATCCCGAGAAACTTGAACCTGAGTAAACGCCCTCTAGTGTCACGGGCCGTGAATCACGTCGCAATGCAGACGACTCAAAGGACGTAGTGTAAAACCACCCAATCTGGCAACACTGCCTTCCGAATTGAGCACACTTTTAACACTCACCAGAACTTTGACTTGATTATTGTTACTGCGGAAATTGTATTTCTGGTAGTTCGTAGCTAGATCTGGTGTTGGGAAGCAGGGAACAAAGAGGAGCGAGGAGGACGTCTTCCTCGAGGTGCAGCAACATGAAGATGTTCGAAACGCTGATGTGTTTGACGGAGCGGACGAAGACGGAGAAAGTCGCCCCGCCGACGAGGATTACGACACAGAGCTGGAGCCTGAAGGTTAGCTAATGTCAGCTCTTATTAAAAGTGAAACGGAGGGGGTGGGCGGAGCCATGGGAGCGCATGGGCGCATCACGTTATGGTGGATGGAATTCCAAAACTTGTGGTCGTTCATCCACGGAGGGGGGGGGGCGCGATAGATGGGGGGCTTTCTCAAACGATTCTCAAAATTTTCACCAGCCCCGTCCTGGAGACGCTGAGAGCCCCCCCACACACAGATCTGGTTTAACCCCTCGTGTCTTTCTCTGGCTGCTTATTCAGATGATTAGCGATGACCATCTGCTGCTTCACCGCGCCGACGTTCTTCATGGCTTCATGATCGGCCCGGGAATTATTCTCATTCATCATAATTTGCCATTTTAATGACAACCAACAGTGCATTCTCATTTTATTTATTTATTTATTTTTGGTTCGCTACCGGCCCAGTTATACATATATTTCATTTTCAGAAAGAGTTTCCATAGACACGGACATAAATATATTAATATATTTGTATCGATCCATTTACAGTATGAGGGATTAAAAACAGAACCTGGGCGTCCTGTTACTGTGGTTACCGGCTGTCTGAAGACGTCGATTATGAAATAAGAATCAATAAGTACAGCAAAAAAGGTGCAAATAAGACTGGTGACTCCATCCCATACCCATACCCAAATAATAACCCATTCCATACCTCCATTCCAATACCCAAAATAATGAGTTTTAGTGACCCCGTCTTTACCCCAAATGATGAGATTTGGTGACCCCTTTCCGTACCCATAATGATGAGATATGGTGACCCTCTTGTACTCATAATAACTAGATATGGCGACCCAATTCTGTACCTATAATGACGAGATTTGGTGACCCTTTTCCGTACCCATAATGATGAGATTTGGTGACCCCCTTCCATACTTATAATAATGAGTTTTGATGACCCCTTTCTGTTACCATAAGATTTGGTGACCCCATTGTTGCCATAATGATGAGTTGTGGTGACCCTCTTCCGTACCCATAAGGACAAGATTTGGTGACCTCCTTTCCGTAGCCATAATGATGAGATTTGGTGACCCCCTTCCATACCCATTATGATAATCTATAATCTATATGTTCAGTATAGCGGCCGGATTTACACTAAGCACAGAATGAATGACTTGTCACGGTTCTGTTCCAGACGACAGGCAGCAATATGATCCAACAGGTCTGGTGCAGTACAGAGAGGCGTGTCGGGTCCTGAACGTGGTTCCGGCTTCGTGTTTCGTCAGGAACGTTCGCAGCACTGATCTGAACATGATGCATCATGGCCTCGGCACTCAGGTAACGAGATGATGCGCCATAGAGACGACCATGATGTACGTAGAATTTATTCAAATCGATTGCGGATATATATACGTATGAACTCTGTAGGGAACCAAAGCTCTGGCAGTTCCCTTGGTAACTAACACCTCCATTCTGAGGCTCAATCTGCGAGATAATCGGATGGAGGGAGGAGGTGGGGTCGCCGTGGCTGACATGTTGAAGGAGAACTGCTTCATTACAGGTACTCTTCTGTCTATAATCGTGTCCTGCTTTCAGTTAGTCAGATTACGATTAGTCTAGCCCACCAGCGCTGAGGTCCCGGGTCGAATCGTTGAACAGTACCGGTCAAAAGTGTGGACACGCCCAGCCTTTCAATGTTTAACAACTTTTCCCCATAAAGATGACCCCCCCCGTACCTAATAATGATGGGTTTTTGGTGACCCCCTTCTGTACCCACAGTGATGAGATTTGGTGACACCCTTCCGTACCCAAAATGATGAGCTTTAGTGAACCCGTCTTTACCTCTAATGAGGTTTTAGTGACTCCCTTCCGTACCCATAATGAGGAGATTTGGTGATCCCCTCATACCTATAATGATGAGTTTTGGTGACCCTCTTCTGTACCTATAATGACGAGATTTGGTGACTCTCTTGTACCCATAATGACGAGATTTGGTGACCTCCCTGTATCTATAATGACAAAATTCGGTGACCCCCTTCTGTACCCATAATGATGAATTTTGTCACCTTGGTCACATCTAAATAAAAAAATGACATATTTTCGGATTTGATGACCAGTGCGATTCGGCGTGTTCATCGTCGAGTATCTGACCAAACTATGATGGTAAAAGTTGTAACATATTTAGTCTACGAGCACAGAGCAACATCTGTGCTCTCTCTTCAGAAATAGATCTCTCAGAGAATGGACTCGGGGAGATTGGGGTAAAAGCGTTGGCCGGCATGCTGCTGGAGAACTCCACCCTCGTCTCGCTGAACCTCTCCGAGAACCAACTGGACGAACGGGCAGCTAAACATCTGGCTCCGGCACTGAGTAGCAACCACAAGTTGCAGCATCTGGATCTGAGTCAGAACCGGCTGGGAGATAAAGCAGGTACGACACGAGGACGCCGGGACGAGAACCAACAGACATCATCGTGATAGAGATAGACTAGAGTTCTTTATTAGTGAGGTATTGATGAAGGTCCTCAAGTGAGAAGGTCCAGGTCCTTTCTTCTGTCTTTACTCCGGGTGCACCGGTTCTTTCTAACAGTTCTAACAGTCCAAAAACTTGCAAGTGAGGTCAATTGTAGCGACAGAAGTGATTCGTGATTCGTGCTTGTGTATAAGTGAATGGCTCTTGGTGCCGCAGGGGAACTTCTGGGTGCAGCTTTGGCTGAAAACACGGGAATGAAATCGCTCAGTCTGGCCTGGAACTGCATTCGAGGAAGAGGCGGCGTGGCCTTAGCTCGAGGACTCGGGGTAAACATGACATCTCTTTCATGTTCACTGGGAATCGACCCATCAAGCGTGTCTGAACACCAAGGGTACTTTGGTTTGGTGCTAAGTGCTGCGCTTTGTGCTTTCGGTATTAAATCTGTAGAGCATCAAAGTAAATTGAGGTAAAAAGCTTTTAGAGTTTTAGAGTCAAATGTTCATTTTGAGGCACTTGACCAACAGTCAAGAATTCATATAAATGTTTAAGAAAATGGAATGAAATGTGTAGTAATTATTCAATCCACCAGGTGGAGCACTATAGGCATCGTAACAATGTCGCTAGTTAAACTTTCCCTGCACATGGCGGTGCCTGTATATGATGTTTACGCTGTTTCTTTTATGACATCCCTTGTTCAACATTTCGAACAAACGCGACCCTGCATTCAGAAACCGGACGCGCTCTAGTGTTCTGGTGAGAGGAGGAATCGCGTCATGGTGCACATGACCTCCATGCCAAATTAAGCGGCGGCGAAGCGGTGAAGCGGCGCAGACATATAAATCTGACTTTCGCGTAGCGCAGGTAGCATCGCGCCATTCATAACAATGAGACGAGGTGGCACAAGCGCCGACGTTTCAAATATCTTCGACTTTAAACTCAGAAGTCAAATAAAAAAAGTAAATAAAATACTCGTATAACTTTATATACATTAAAACGTTACCATACGTGTTCACTGGATTGTTAAGAACTAAAACTTTCTTTGTAGTCTCGTTTCTCGGACAAATGATGTCATAATTTATGCTCTTTCGACCCATAAATATCCTTGGAAACGGCACATCAGCCTGCCTGCCATGATTTTATGTTTCTGTCTTCAAAACCTGCACAGACTTTGTTCTGCACTTGATGAACTCAGGAACGATGTAGAAATTCTACCTCGCGCTTTTTTACCGTCTCACAAATTGATGGTTGCCGTGGCTCCAAGGTTCGACCTCCTATTCACAACCGCTGCTGAAGTACGAGACATCAGAAAGGCTGCAGGATCTCGTCTTTACTTTCTGCCCGGACTTTATGTGACGTGCTCGGCCACCGGGGAGCGAACTGTGACTCTTTGATCTCGGCTCTCCTCGTCTGTAACCTCGTCCGCGGAGTGTCAAACCTCGAGTGAGGAAGTGTGAGAGTTAGAAATGATAAATTGGTGGTGGGGGGAGGAGATTTCGGAGATCAGAAAGCAAAATAGAGAGATAAATATTTGTATTATTATTTATTTTTGTCTCTCTGTTTGCAGGCCAACATATTTGTACAAACGGTGGATCTGTCTTATAATGGACTGGGTAAAGATGGCGCAGCAGCTCTGGGCGAGGCACTTCAGGAGAACAACACACTGGAGGAGCTGGATATCAGGTATCTGATTTAGCACCCAGCAGGTCTTTACGACTTTGATCTATCGGAGTAGCCGGAGAAAATAATACTGGTTTAGAATTTCTGACCACACTGACCAGACTGACCAGACGTGGCTCATCACAGCGGTCACGCTGTACTTGCTTCACCAAACCAACATTTCATACTTCACCAGATTTGATGGATTTTCGTGTTTCGTTTGTCTGTCTGTCTGCGTCTCTGTCTTATTGTTGCTTTTTTTCTCTGTATATCTGTCTCTCTGTCATTCTGTCTGTCTGTTTGTCTATTTCTGTGTCTCGTTTTTTTTTCCTTTTTTTTGCTGTCTCTGTGTATCTGTCTTTCTGTCTTTCTGCCTGTATGTCTTTCTGTCATTCTGTCTATCAGTCTTTCTGTCTATCAGTCTTTCTGTCTATTTGCTTGTATGTCTTTCTGTCTTTCTGTCTATCAGTCTTTCTGTCTATCTGCCTGTATGTCTTTCTGTCTATTTGCCTGTATGTCTTTCTGTCTTTCTGTCTATCAGTCTTTCTGTCTATTTGCCTTTCTGTCTTTCTGTCTTCCTGTCTATCTGCCTGTATGTCTTTCTGTCTATCAGTCTTTCTGTCTATTTGCCTGTCTGCCTTTCTGTCTTTTTGTCTTGCTTTTGCTGTCTCCATATTTCTGTCTTTCTGTCTGCCTGTCTCTCTGTTTTTCAGTCTGTACGTCTTTCTGTCTATCTGTCTGTCTGTTTGCCTCGCTGTCTTTTGCTGCCTCTGTATATTTATCTCTCTGCATCTCTGTCTTTCTGTCTAGATGTCTGTCTGTCTTTCTGTCTGTCTCTCTGAACACACTATAGGATTATTATGGGATGCTGCTTCACAGACTCAAGACTGAACAGACGAACGTTCCATCATCTTCCCCAGACGACCCGTAATGACATCATTTCCTCTTCTAATTCCACAGCATCAATCGGATCCCCCCCGAAGGAGCCGTCCACTTAGCCGTGGGCCTGAAACTGAACAAAACCATCCGAATTCTGAAGGTGAGACCCGGTCGGGGGGTTAGGCGAGGGGGGGCATCGATCTCTGCCAGCGGAACACGGTGGTTTCGAATCGTTCATTCCACTCAATTCCTTATTTATTTGTATATTTAATTATTTATTTTTCTCCCTCCGGCGTGTAGATGAGCCGGAATCCCGTTCAGACCGCCGGATGCTTCGCCGTGCTCAAGGCCGTACAAGGAAATCCATCGACTGCCATGGAGACGCTGGATTTTTCGGTCGGTGCCTTTACAGTCAGTCGGTCATTAATTGTTTCATGATTGTCATCGTCGGGGGTTTCGGGGGTTTCGTGATGAAGGACGAAATAAAATTCGATTCTTTTCTGTTTTTATTGAGGAACGTTGAAAGGGTTCATCGTCAGCTGCGCTACCTGTTGGCCCCTAGACAAAAAAATTATAAATTGGGTAAATAGGGGCCAGCCGTAGCCTGGTGGTTAGAATACGGGACTAGTAATCCCAAGGGTGCGGGTTTAAACAAGATAAGATAAGATGAGATACATTAATCCTTTATTAGTCTCATAGTGGGGAAATTTACATGATTAAAGTTGCTTGTAAGTCAATCAGTACCAAAAAAACCCTTTGGAATTATTAAAATATTAAACAAGCTAATATAAAAATAAACGCCTGTATAAATAAAAGTATTTAAAAAATCCAATATTTCTGTAACTGTAAATGCAATCCGCTTTAGATAAAGATAAAAGCATCTGCCAAATTCTGAACACATGAATGAATGAATATGATGCTATTACTATTATTCTTGTCACTTCACTACATCCGTGTCGTGATCCGAAGCAATCCCGATCAAATCAACCGGTAGTCCCCCCCCCCTCCGAGATCTCTGCCCTCCACAAGGACTTTTGTGATGTCATAACGTGCTCCGTCATTCTCTTGTTTTGTTTTCTGTAGGAAATCAGCGTGGATCAGGAGTTCGAGGATTTGTACGACTCCGTCAAAGCAGCAAATCCAAACCTCCGGGTGAAGCACGGAGGCAAAATCAGGACAATTAAAAACGTACAGGACTGATATCAAATCATGTCAGTTTATGAACTGTTAGCCTGAATAAAAGATATTTCCTAAGCGCTTGTGATTATTGTTATTCTTGCTCAGGTAGATTTTACACAGCCTGGAGGTGAGTACAGTGTAGAAACGACGTCAAACATTGAATCAGAAGGTGTGTCGAAACTTTTGACTTAAAGTATACATATATTGATTTATAACATTACCCAAGAGGCTGTGGAACAGGATCCACAAACACTAAATCATATAATATTGCTAGTAAACGAAGGGTTCTGATGTCACGTGTGTGTGTGTTTGTGTGTGTGTGTTTATCATTTCATCTTCACCGTTTTGCGTTCGGCGACGCCGCTATTTGAATGACGATAAATCTTCAAGGTTCTTTCATCACGTCTCCGAATAATCTCACGTCACGGCCTCGCACGAGAGCAAAGGTGACGCGGCCGATGATTAAAGACACACAGACAAACAGGTTAAACATTAATCACCAGCGTTTCACAACCGCCTCCACAATGTGGTCGGGCCAGAAGTGCAGCCAGAATGTTCGGCTGCAAACTAACAGACGAGACGGAAGAGATCATGGGTACGAAACGCTCGCTCGACTACGTCAGGAAATGCACGGCATTGTGGGAAACCTGCTCCTCGCCGAGTCTGCTCTTGTCCAGGTACGTTCAGGTTGTCAGTTCCAATAATTACTGCAGACGTCGTGCTGGCAGGGTCAAATTTTTTTTGTAATATATTAATAATTTTTTTTAAAGCTGTCAGTGGTAATGTGACATGCCAGTCCTGCTTATGGCAAGATTTCTCCGTGTGTCTGTCAGTAGGCTGTTTGAATTACGACACGTGAACTGGCATGTTTTATTGGTAGCTATCACGCTAATGAGCGTCCTTCACATGTCACATAGAATCCACGGTGTTCGTTAAATCTCATTTAATATTTAAAACGCGTGGATGCGTTTCGGCACGCGATCATTACTGGAACCTCTGTGCCCTTCCTGACGTCTCTACATACATGGTCTGTGCATCAGTGTTCAGACTTTCTGCCCTGGTGTGAATACAGATGTCATAATGCCTTAATAACTTCGTACTGTGTAGCCACGAAGCGCCGAATTATTTCCAGAACACATTTTATTGACCGTGTCTGCGTTGGTTTCTTCCGGGTACTCTGGTATCCTCGGACAGTCCGAAAACCATGCAATTAGGTTGATTTAGGTTGCGATACGGAAGTTGTCCTGTGTGTGTGTGTGTGTGTGTGTGTGTGTGTCGGTACCCTGGTAACCTGTTCAGGTGTTTAGTGTATTCGCTGTATTCCCGTACAGGAAGTTGACACATAAGAGCGATGGCGGTTGGTTACGTTCAATGTTCGAGCGTGAAGTCGATGCCAGGAAAGATGCCCACTCCAACCTGCTGTCCAAGAAAGAGACCAGCAGCCTTTATAAAATCCAGTGTGAGTATTTACTTTTTTAATTTTAATAATTTAATGTAATTTAAATTACGTGCTAACGTGTTGCATCTGAAGTCACGGGTTTAAACGTTTTCAACTTTTTGAAGCACAGTTTAAGTTTATGTCTCTTTAAACGTCACCAGAATCTGTGTTGTGTTTTTAATCTTCCTAACAGTTCACAATGTGAAGCCGGAATGTTTGGCCGAGTACAACGAACTATCGTAAGTGGACTCTCGTCTCGGGACGTATCGAAACGTCGTCGTTTTCCAAGTTTAACCTCCTCGTAATCTGTAAATTCTGCTTATCCTGATCTCGTCTGTGTCTCTATAACTGACACTCACTTTATAATTGTAATTAATTTCATCATTTTTATAATATAATCTTTTTTAACTGATAAAAGTAATCAGATTAGATTTGTAAAACCTCCGCCTCACAGGAGGAAGTACTGGGTTTGATTCCCCGGGTAAGACGATCGTGTGTGTGTGTGTGTGTGTGTGTGTGTGTGTGTGTGTGTGTGTGTGTGTGTGTGTGTGTGTGTGTGTGTGTGTGATCAATCTGCAACAGAACAGTAACCTGTTCGGGTGTTTAGTGTATTCACCCAGTGTATGTCTTACCGTGACCCAAATTAGAATTAAGTGCTGATAAAGCTAGATAATGTATTCAACTCATAATGCAATGTGTGTGTGTGTGTGTGTGTGTGTGTGTGTGTGTGTGTGTGTGTGTGTGTAAGAGCCAAGGTCCACGAACAGCTCCACAAGGATGCAGGTTACCCCTGTGAGGTGGTGGGCAGCTGGAACACGTGGTACGGCGAACAGGACCAAGCGGGTCAGTGCACAGTCCTGCTATAAGTAACTATTAACACTGTAAACCGACTCAACACTTAAACGGTGTTAAGTTTAATACCACAACAACACAACTGCACAACAAACGCACTTATCGTTCCTATTCACAAAACCCTTGAAAAAAAGACCTTTCACAGCTGCGTTTTTACACACATGGAACCCAAATGCGTGCAGTGAATCACATGTTAACACACACTAGAGGGCAGCAGGGAACACATGTCTGGCAAGCAGTTAGCGTGTTGGCGGGTGCCTGGGCAATCAAACCAGTACTTGTACCAGTACTTGTGTATATTGTTAAAGATTGTCATCATCATATTTTACATCATTGCATTAAAGATTTTTGACTAGTAAAACATTCAGCGAATGATTTAATCATTTAACAATAACGATGATTTAAGTGAATCGGGTTCATTGTGTGATGCTGCCACCTGCTGTTTATTTGATGTAGTGCATCTGTGGAGATACTACGGCGGTTATCCAGCGCTGACAGAATGCTTAGAGAAAATCAGACACAACAAGGTATTAGTGTTTATTTATATAAATATATACGTTTCGGATAATTTATTGATAATTTATTGTTGTTTGTTTATGAGTGTTGTTTAATATGTGTAAATGTACACTCGAATAACGTAGTCGTTAAGACCTCCACGCCACCAGGGGGCCCCCCAGGATCACCGATATATCAATTTTATAGCTATAAAAATATAACATTTAACAAGATTTACTCATGCAAACGAAATGTAATAACAAACATTTGCGCCTCTGTTTCAGATATTAAAAAGCCAAAGACATGAAACTGATTCACTTGTTTAGTGTAAATAAAATGTCTTGTTTGTTGATGTTTACTTTTCTGTGGGTAAAAGTGACGTCACAGTTCTACACGGGTCTGTATTTGAGTCAAAATGACTTAAAACGTCTCTTTGGCTGTTTCCTGTAAGGTTAAAAAACAAGAGCCAGAATGGCGTACGATGTACGCTAATTATAAACACATGCTAATGACAGTGTAACACGGAAACGATGAAGGGGCCCCAAATGAGAGAGTTTTATTATTGAATCCCATGTTTTTGCAGACATATTTGGAGTTTTGCAAAGAAAGAAGTAAGATGTTGATCTCTCGGAGGAACCAGCTTCTTCTGGAGTTCAGCTTCTGGAACGATCCGCTTCCTCGACCGGGGCCGAACATATACGAGCTGAGAACGTACAATTTACAGGTGAAACGATAACGACGTCTGCGCTTTCTGGATGGTTTTGTGTCGATGTGTCAGTCCCTACTACTGCCCCCTAGTGTGCGTAAACATTGGGCTAAATGTGTGGGTTAAATACAGTTCCGTGCAGTCCCGTTGAAGTGAATAGACGTTCAGGTTCTACATGGAAATGCATCGGCGAGAAGTTATAATGTTGAGTTTTGTAATACATGTTAAAAAAGTTATGACACGTTACACAATTGTACATTCGACACTTATGACATCATAACATGTCTAATATTGAACCTCTGATCTGGATTTGTGTCTGGACGGGAAGCCCGGGACGATGATCGAGTGGGGGAATCACTGGTAAGTCTGAACGCTTTATTTCACCGCCAGTGCACGCTGGAGTATTAGTGACGTTTATTTAACCGCCATTCGTGCATGTCAGGGCTCGAGCCATCAAACATCGGCAGGAGGACGGCGAAGCGGTCGGGGGATTCTTCAGCCAGATCGGAGAACTCTATGTCGTTCACCATCTCTGGGGTGAGTGGAATTATGGGAAAGAACTAGGGCTGTCCACAACCAAGGATTTTGCTGGTCGACCAGAGGTCGTCATTTCTTTCAACTAATCGACTAATAATC
>JAOTRQ010045692.1:0-16607 GCA_028565875.1 Hoplisoma paleatum
TAATTATTAATTATAATTAATTATATAATTATTATTGTGACGTCACAAGTGTGTATCAAACTGGTCGCCCGCCGCATGAGTTGGTACCCCAAAAGTAGCCCGCAGCTTCAAAAAGGTTGGTGACCCCTGAATTAGAATATAAAAAATCAACACTGGTCATTTTGATCATACCTAGAAATTTATTAGAATTTAAAAGTGGTCTCTTTTTTATACCAAAGCTGTTTATAGGCGGCAGACACTAGTAGTTAAACAGAATATTGCTTATAAAAAATACATCACAAATCACATCCTGTCCGAAACACGATCCAAAGCTCAGGCATCAAGTAACAATAAAAGTATTACTGCACACAATGTTGGCCCCGCTAACTCCTGTTCAAACTTAATAAAGTCTTCCACGGGATTGTAACATCTACTGCTGCTTCCGGGTTCCTCTCTAATTAACACTCCAGACTATTAAACGGTGGTCATAATGTCCACCACTCGTCGCACATGATCATAAAGTCTAAGTGCTACATGGAAACCCGGCCATAAAACCCGTAATACATATCCAAACTGATTACTGAGGCTGGCCTGTCCTAATTACGGTTCCGTGGAAAAAGCTGCCGGTCTCCTGAAGGGAACACATGCATGGCAGAAAGTGCAAAAGCAGCTAAATCACAAGTTTCCACTGAGCTCTGGGTTTTCATGTCGTCTGGTTCGGGGGAAGAAACGTAACAACTGCGACGGTTTTCATGCTCGTGCATAAAGGCATAAATTGTCTTGACAATTTGCAGATGTTTATGTCGATTACAGCAAGAAGATCTGCAGCAAATGAACTGGAAACTGAAACTGGAAGTTCCTGTGTCCTCCTGCCCAGTAATCCACTCTGTCCCCTCGTTCCACACCATTATATGAAGAAGATGTTAAACCGCGATTAGATCCTCACTATTGTTCAAATGCACACTGTTTGACTTTTGAACTCTCTCTGTGTGTGTGTGTGTGTTTGCAGGAGAAATATCCAGATATGATCTGTCTTCCTGAAGGCAGCCGATCGGAGGTCATGATCATCCAGACTCAACAACTTCCCGGGTCAGTTTGGTTTAAATAATAATAATTATAATTATTATATCTGTTATTTGGCATATATGGGTGTTCAGTACAGTACAATTACATTCTTCTTTCTTTATATATCAGCTTTTTTGTAAGCTTGACGACAGAGCACGGGGTCAGCCATCGTAAGGCGCCCCCATCAGCAGAAAGGATTAACTGTTTTGCTCAAGAACTCAACTTGTAGCATGGAGGACTGCTGTTGATCTCATTTGTTGTAACATGACATAATAATAACATAAGGAAGAATTAAAATGCATGTTGATTTAATTATTCTGGTCCTTCGCTGCTCCAGTGAGGTAAATTACAGAAATAACATTTCCAGTGATGAATGTAAGCAAAGTGTTATTAACGTTACGGTCCAAATCCACAAAGGACTCGCCGTCACCAGTTAGGACAGGAAACCATTTCTGACACATCAGGGAACGTTATGACACGGGCACAGCATTACGAAAGCACTGGCACAGATCACATCCCTCACTCCTGGAAAAGAGAATCCTGTGGAGAATTTCCGTGCCCAGTCGTTCCTTTGAAAAGGCATCTGTGATGTTGGCTCGGCGTCGATTTCCTCCACGCCAAACCATGTCGTCATGGACCCTGATCAGTGCACGGCTTCGCCTCCGGCTGGAAGGAGTTCGTCTGGCTAGTTCTGATCCTGGATTCCATGAAGAAATGTCAAGTACAATGTCATCTTGATAAATTTTATCATTTACAGGTGCAGCATGAGCATTTTCTGGAGCATTAACGTCAGTAAAGATGGTGTTGTGAAACCGAAGCTCGATTTACTGATGAAAATGCCTGAGCAAGGTAAAAATAAATACATAAAATAAGGGGTGTCTTTAATCTCCTTTACCCAGTGTTAATGGTGTTTCCATTACACCCCAGTAACCCCACAACCTTTTCTTTTTCAGCCCAGAAACTAGACAGTGATAATGTTGTGGAGAGCGCTCCCGAGAGCTTCCGGAGCCTCCTGACGGTACTGGGAATCGAATCCACGATCGAAAGCCTCGTACAATCGGTGTGTTTCTGATCGGCAGAACCTGATCAAATACTCAAGACACTTTCGTTTTCTTCATCATTTTATTATTCAGTAAAACTTCTCTATTGCCAGGAAACCTATAGACACATTTCATCCTGCACACGTGCACGGTGCGTGTTAAACAGCATTCGAAAAGCTAGAAAAATAAATTATTTAAATACAAAACTGTCAGTAAAAATCTGCTTTAGCCATTCCAGAGGTCTGTGTGTCGGCACGGTCGCTCAATGTAGTGAGGGGTGAACATGTCACGACCTTTCTGAACACCAGCTAATGTTTAATGTCAGACCATTTGAGGTATAAATCAAGTCGTTTTCATATTTTTGCACTTTTATTAAAAGTAGATCGATTTAATCAGAACTATAGATGTTAGATCGATGATCCAGAACCTTCTGGGCACAATCAAGGAATTTTAATTAAAATCATCCTCCCAAATGTAAAAAAAAACGACTGCTTTATAAAAAAAAACGACTGCTGTCATAATTCGTTAGCTACTTAAGTGTGTAAACTTTGTTGATGGATGACCGTTTACTTTGGCACGAATTAATTACTTTGCACCCCTCAATCGACACGATCCAGGGTTCAAATGTCTGCCGCGCTACCGGCCCACGAGATGTCTAGACAGACATGATCAATGCCAAAATTATTCCCTAAATTTAAATTCACTTTTTTATATGTGGTTGGTGACTGAGAAGGAATGGGTGCAATTGTGTACCAATTGGGTCTACTCGATCACAGTGAGTCCTAAAGCAACCCCAGGTGGTGGGCTGATGGACCAGTGCTCCGCCCGATCGTCCACCTGATCACGACTACGGTCCAGAACTTCTGAGTGAGTTCAGATTTGAGCTCCTCGTTCCTTTTCTGAATGCCATGTAGTACTCGTACTAAACACCTTAGGATTAGACGAGCGCCGATTTGATTACATGCATTACTTGGTCAAAAAGTACGCGGACAGCTTCTAGGTGGCACTGGGGGATAGTCCACTAGCACACCAACAGTGAGATCCTGAACACCTCGGTTCAACTCTCTCCTAGTCAGATGGCTGCGATCTGGCAAGCCCATTTGGCAGAGCCTGCAGCAGACAATAACTGGCCGACAAGTCTGCTGTGTAAGAAAATACCAGATTGATAAATGTAGGTGGAGTCTGTCGGACTTTTAACTTCAAGGTTGTTAAGCATCACATGTCAAAGCCGTGTGGTGGGTGTTTTTTTATTATTAGAAAGCTACTACATTCATTCGATTATGAACCCCGGACCTACGGACCTAAAATCAATTTCCATTAGGCTGTATTTGATCACATGACCCTCACAGCCCGAGTGAAATGGCGCCCTTGAACCCTGGTTCTCAGACGGGGTGGAAGAGCAGCGTGCAGTCCTTCCTCTCTGTACACGGCTCAGGTGGACTCACATCCTGAGTGGCGTTTCTGCTCCTCAGGTAGTAGTTGACTATCTTGGAATCCAGTTTGTACTGATGGGGGATGCTGTCCGAGGGTTTGGGGTCCAGATCCAGGATGGAGACGGAGTACGAGAACCGGGATTTGATGGGTTGGATTTCCAGATCCGGCTGCTGCCTGAAAGAAAAGAGATTTGTTTTTTTCATCAGTGCACATCTTTTATTTAAAGAAATTCAAGTTATCCTGGTTGGATGTTTTTAGACTGTAGGGACTAAACCCAAGCAGACACTCAAACCAGGAAGGACCCGGTTTCTTGACCGTACCGTGGGTTCTTGAGTTTGCATATTCTCCCAGTTTCTGTGTGGGTTCCTCCCACAGTCCTAAACACTGATTTGGAAACATTTTTACAGCGAGAAAGACCTCCAGCCCAAACACCCCAGTTAAGCAATCAGATGTCAAATGTGGCAAGGAAAGACCTTGAAAGCAAAAAATCTTGAAGATTGAAATTTGCTGCCGTGTTATAGACAAACAACTAAAGTTTTTATCGTATTAACAGAACCACTAGGTGGTGCTGCCTCGGTTCAATGTTGAGCAATAATCTTAAAGCTTTTTCCAAATCTCTGGTTATGATCCCTCAAACGATTTATTATGCACAGTAATAACTGGTCTGTGGCGTGTTGGTTCAGGACCACTGGTGTATCCATTAGGGGATACGCCAGGAGGTTAAAAAGTGCTCCCACGCTCAGGGGAAATTGAATAAGTCAGGGTCTCTGTGGCCACTAAATCTTGGACCTCAGGTTAGGTCCAGAAAACGACACATACTCACTTCTTATCGTCCTCACAAGGAGAGAGCGTGATCATGATGGAGCAGTCCTTGGCAGTCATCGCTACTCTGTACTGAAGAACCTACACGAACAGAGTGATCAGCACATACATGTCTCTCTCTCTCTCTCACACACACACACACTCGATTACTTTACCTTTCCAACTGCGTATTCTATAGAACCGTCATCTTCAACCGGGCAAGTCTTCACCTTCTCCAGGAAGCTCTCATCATACGGACCATCGATCTGCAGTCTGTTCCTGAAGAGACACCAGATTTAGGAGGTTAGGTTCTCCATCTTGTATACTGGCACCACCTAGTGTTCAAAAACGCCATTGCAACGCTCACCTCTCCTTAGGAAACTCCTCCAGATACTGCTCGATTCTCTTGTACAGCGGGTAGATGCCTTCAACGTCCAGGTTATCCAGCATCTGCACTTGCAGGATTTTAGCCAGGATGCAGTCTTTGGGCAGACCATGGTTGCCTGGAAGATTATTTTTAATAGATTATTTACTTTTACATACACTATGAGTTTGCTTCAGCAGTTCAAATAGTAATATCAAGCGCTACTGAACAATTATTGAATCTTTAATTCACCCCGCGGGCAAGTCTTTGAACTGTTGATGAAAACCACACAGACGAGGGGAGACTATATGCAAACTATAAATCACCTCTTCCTGTGAGGTGATGATGCTACCAACTGTGCCACCCCTTGGGAATATACAAGTATAAGTAAGTGGGCAAAAAAAAACATAGAATGAGTTTGCTTATGGACTTTTAAACAGTTGATCAAACTTCTTCAGCAGGTACGTGTGAGTTTTCAGTTTTTTATTATAGAACGTTTGTTTTGAAGTATTGGGCATGTGTTTAAACCGAGTAAGAAAGTTCTATCTGTAGACTTTTGCGCACGTCTGCGTATACGTCCTCACCGTTACGCAGCCGGTCCTTGTGGAGTGGACTGGCCTCACACAGTGATCTGCTCTCGCTCGGCTGAAGAAGCTTCTTCTGCTCTCCTGACCGAATAGAGTCTCCGGTGCTCAAGAGGGCGCCACAGATCACCTGTACCAACTCGCTGAGGACGGCCCTGCCGGATTGGTGAGCATTATGGTGAAAATACGGCCAGAGGTGCTGGACCAGCTCGTTCAGGTCCGGCTGCTCCCTGGCGTCGTCTTTGCAGCTGTAGATCAGATCTCCACCCTGGATGTGGAATGTTATCAGACCATTATCAGATACACAAGCCTTTTGTTATTCGTGTCCTTTTTATTTTGAGCTGCTGTGCAGAAATAGGTTTGATATGATATTAATCAGACATGGTGGTTATCCCAAACTGCCTTATTAAACAAGAAAGCCTAGTCTGATTAGGTGGAATCAGAAGTGTTTTAATATTGCTGTGAGGGTTACGTGTCATTTATATTAAACTCAAAGCCAAATTTGTGTTTTTGCAGGAGATGCACTTGAACTCTCAGAATCATTTTCGGTTACTGCAGTCAAATTTTTATTGTAAATCTCAGTAAAAAGATTTGTAACGCTGTTATGGTACACCTTAACTACCTTTTGATATTTCTGGTTGGTCTATACTTGTTTGTGTTGTTTCAGTTGGGATATTGATAAGATTTTAGTAACTATTCTTCTTTTGTATTGTTGAGAAGTGCCTTTATTGTTTGGGCTGTCAGTCTGTCGCCTTTCCTGTTTGTAGATGGTGCGTTTCAGCATCAAGTGTTTTATTGTAATCTGTGTCTTGCTGTACAGTACGGCACCTCTTTCCCTATTATGAGATACATGTGGGTTGAGCCTAATGTTATTCAGTCTTGTGTAGATTGTTTGGTCTCCTCTGTTTTGGGGTATCAGGTATGACGGTTTTTTGTCAGCGGTTAAACTCACCTTGAAAATTTTTAAGTTGTTTTGAGGTTCTTCTAAAAGGTGCTTGATTGCGAGATACATTCGCTGTTTGCTCCTAAAAAAAAAAACAATATAAGCACCGTTGTCAGAACAGGGACGTATTTTATTAGTCATGGACTGTATTATTTCAGTTTAGAGTTCAGTAGTAGTGATAATATGTGTGCGAGATCGTAAATCGTTAGTTAAATAATTCATTAAAATAGTCCGTTTTGTTTTTTATACAGTTAATTAGAAATTAAAACAGCAGCAATGTAAGAATGACCAGCCACAGCTGCACACCCTGATCAGCTGAAGTGTAAAGCACAGCACTATTGGACTGACTGGATTGTTTGCCAGCTTCGTTTATTGTTCATGAAGTAAATCATTAAACTCAGAGACGCCCATTACGATTGTCTGCTGTGGATGATTGTACTTTGCTCGGGCGTTTTATCTGTCCGTGTAAGGATCATCACTGACTACTGATTATTAGAAAAGTAGGATAGTTACTAAGCTTTAATCACAAAAAGAGTAGCGGTATACAACAGTAAACAGATTAAATTTTAAACATTGTTTATCCACACACTGAAAACATATGTTAAGTTATAATAGTAATGCAGTAGAAAGCAAGATAGTAGAAAGCAATCAATTGTTTATAAATCAAATCAAAGTTTGTCACATACATAGTTATACACAGTACAACCGGCAGTGAAATGCTTTATAACCACTCCATCCTAACACTTAAAACTTAGAATTACGGTTAGCAAGCTAGAAAAATAGAGTATAAATGAACCTAATAATTGTAAACAAATTATAGTAAGAACCAGTAATAATCAGCATGTGAAGGTGTACATAATCAGCTGTGATGGATTTATACCTAAATTGATCATTTCACAATTAACTCAATGATCGTTAATTCAGAATTCTTACATTCATTATCTACTGCATTCACGGGACCATTGAAATCAACGTACTGGCCGACCCTGAAGGTACCTTGATGCCAATCCATTTTTGGACTTGGAGGTCAACATCAGAGTTTTACTCTGAACGTGTAATTGCATTGAATGGTTACACTGGCTTTTTAACACGTTGGGTGTAAACGATAGAGCAGTATGCATTAGGTCAGCACCTGTAATGTATGCTGTAATAGGAGTGCTTACATCTGAGTGAGTGAAAGATGATATTCCTAGAAAGCAAACTCCTCAGGCAGGAAAGCTGGGAGTATAACGGGTAATCAGGACAAAAAGCTTTCCAAGTCATTTGAGTGGAAAAACTGGGCCTGATTTGAGGGCAGGAAAACACTTTCAAATCTTTGCTATTAAGTATCTGTACGACGCCACCACAGAGCCTAGCCTTAAGCGTGCCCACACATTACACAGCAGTTGTGTGTGTTTATTTACCATCCTCCACATGTACATGCTTCTTAGGATCCTTGTGCATTTCTAAGAAGATGATGCAGGCCATACTTAACAGCCAGGGGACTCGTTACCACTTGCTTTATAGCTATGCTTCATGGGGCACAGACAATACAAGTCAGCAGGAGCAATGAAGCAGCGAGAGTTCAATGTGATGTGTGAGTCTCGGCACACATGAGCTCCAGGGTTCACAGAGTTTACCCATCTGGGGAACGGTGAACCCAGCATTAAATGAGCAAGAAGGTTCTGCGTCTGATCCAGTCCATTCTGTAAAGAGTTTGCATGTTTCTGAGAGACAGACCTGTGCATTGTAGTGCTAATCTCAAGCCCAGATAAATAGGGAGGGTTGTGAAAGTGAGTAAAATGGATAGCATACTTGCACAATTACTAAGTCTGCTGCTACATGCCAGCTGCTACCATATGTTATTGGTACTTAAAACATCTTCCCTTTAAACAACAGAGGGTGCTGTCACTATTGTCCAAGGTACCAACGTTTGTACGTACCACAGAAATAAAAATGCATTATTATGATGAACAAAAGATAATCACAAAATGCATATTAGTTTTAGTGAAATAAAACTATTACATTAATATCAAACCCTAAACCATGTCTTGTCTTAATATACAACCCTGATAAATTATAAAATTATAGCATATATATTTTAAAATTGTAAATACATTTAGTAAGATAAGCTGTAAGTAAGTACAGTTCTGAAGTATAGGTCAATCAGGCACAACATTATGACTACCTTCTTATGACTAGTCAGAAGGTCCTAGGTTTGAACCACATGAACCTACATGTTCTCCGCGAGTTTCATCCGGGTGCTTTTGCCTCCTCACACTGTCCAAAGATGCCATTAATGGCTAGGTGAGCTGCACTGTCGCCTCAAAGCAAAAATGTTCTGGGTTCGATCTTTAGGTCATTTTGGTCCATTATGTATGGAGTCTGCATGTCTCCCCCGTTTCTGAACACAGAATTGCCTTTTAGGTACAGAGCCATTAAATGCATGATGCTGTGTGTTGTAATGCTAGTTCCAAGCACGAATACATAAGAATTAGTGTATTACAAAAATATTAATGTGACCTGATGATTTTTTACGTGTTAGACTGGATCGAGCATGATTGTTTGCATGCAGAATCGAATAACATGTAATAAGAAACTGGTCTGGAACCCTGTCAAGCATCATGGTGGAATTACTGATTTTATCATACAGTGCAACCACAAAACTCAAGTTAGCTAAATAACAGGAAAAACTGCCAAAGCAATTAGCAAGCAGTATGTTACCTTCGTTGACTTGGTAAGTGCTACTGTTTAATTACCTTATGGATCATACAAATATGGAAGAAATGATGTTCTCAAAATGTTTTTAGAAAACAAAAACTCCCTTTAGTCTCATTATTACCACTGTTCCATATTTGGATGACTTCTAGATACTGACTGGTACAGACTGGGAACACTCCAGCGAGGTTCTGTTTCTGACATGTTCAGACCCAGACAACTGGCCATCACAATAAAGCCGTTGGTCAAACTCACTGGAATGCTTAAGCTTACATAATATTCCTGCTTCTAAATATCAACACTGAACATAAAATATTCACATGCTGTGTAATCTATTCGTTAAATTAAATTCAAATTTTATTTGTACTGTGATAAAGAGAAAATCATTCACATTACACTTATAGTGTGAAGCTGGCGCTTTTATCCAAATCGACTTATAATTATGACAGAACTCAAGTTTGGGCGATGACGACCAGATAATAACCCTGAGTTAATACCTGGAGGTGTTTCCAGTGGGTCACAGTAGGTTGTCCAAAGAGCAAACACAACGATCAAGGTGTTCTCATTGTGCATCCCTTTGAAATCTTGGTACTGCTTGTTCAACCATCATCAGACAGTGACATGTTACACATGTAGGATTTATTCCAATTAAACCAATCCATGCAGTGAAACACACATTTACAAACAATAAATAACACACACTAGGGAGCAGCAGTGATCACACATGCCTGGCACGGTGGGCAGCCCAAGCCACGGCACTTCAGTCATGACCTGCTGTTGCTCAACCTTGCATTCACAAGCCCAGATCTCTAGCCACAGATGCCTTTCATTTCACATTTTGAAACTGAAAAAAAGTTTACTGTTTCTTGTTTTCTTTTATTAATCTAAACAATAAGTCATTTTATTTCAGAGGAAGCTGCAAACTACACAAAAAACTTAATCCATAAAACCAGATTTATACCTGGTGATTCAATGCAGTGCCCCCTGTTATTTAACAATAATATCAATTTTATGATTCAAAAGAATGATTCAAGTGAATTAATTTATATAGATTCTTGATGCAATGAAATCCTTAAGGGGGAAAAGTGGTGATAGGACAAAACAAAAAACAGTATTTAGTATTTTCACATTACGTTTTACACTGTTTACATTCAAGACACTGTTAGCGCTATAATAATTTGTTGATTTTTATTTATACAAAAAGAAATTAAAAACATCTGTTACAAACGTAAACACGGTATATTGGCCTAAATCATGTATGGTCTTTTATTTCTGAGATAGGTACAATCAGTCGTTTTTCGATAAAGTCCAATTTGGCAACTTGATGAACAGCAGCAGCGCCCTCTGCTGTTCAAAAATAATATCAATAAAAAAAAATCCTTCAATCATGCATCAAGTGAATCACTTTTTAACTGACTATTGGCGCATTGTTACATCTCCAGTCGTTAAACAAGATAAATGAGTTCTTAATCATGATCAATGTATATCTACAGAAACCAATGCTGCACACATATGAGAAGAACATGGTTTGCTAAGACTAGATGATATAGCGTTTTTAAATCATTACTATTATCTGGAATTTAAGCACAGTGAAGTTCAAGTAGCTCTATGTTACACCTAAGATGCCCATAATAGAATCATAGAGTCAAGATCACAAAAGACTAAGAAAACAAACTCCTGGTTTTAAAAGAAATCCCCCAGCACTTAAGCGAGCGCTAACACATAGAATGATTATGAACTTGTGCACTTTTGGAGCGCTTACCAACAGGATAATGAGTATGATGTACGCCCTTAGGTTTAAGTGAAAACAAAGCAGACTTTGTCCTCTTTGCATGTGAGCTCTACTATTAGAGCCCTAATTTACTCTTTGACTGCCTGTTTCATATTACAACGCTGCGGCGAAATAACAAATGCTTGGACGCTATTGACGGTGAAAAAACGTCATCAGCAGACTTTGCTTTGTTTGTAGTGAATGCTTATAGGATCTAAACAAGATTTAGCTTCCTACAGCAGAAACTTTTACAAAGTGTCTTCAGGACAGCGAATGGAGAAAACAAGTGCTTGGTATCTTTTGTGTCAGGTTTTCACACCCACTAGGATATTGAGCACAAGCCATAGCGTAGACATGTTTGCTCATTATTCAACAAAAACTTATGTTTTGGCTGGTCCTGTTTTACAACAGATGTCCTTCCTGACCCAATTATCCCTATTTATTTGAGCTTAGAACAATGCACTGTTTTCTCTGTTATTAGGCATAATTATTTACAATGCTACACATTATTTACTATTTATAAACTAATTATTTCTTAATCAACAACAGGTATGTGATGTTGGAACAAATAAATATCATATTTCAAATCCTTTTAATAGGGAGATTTGATTTAAAACATGAGCAAATTGTGACACGAGCTGAAACACAGAACCAATTTAAATCATAAGTCAGGGTTTCACAGTACAAAATTGCAAACCCAGCACAGTGCAATATGATATTCAATCCCACAATTTTACTGGAACTGCAAAGGTGCTTGAAGTGAAGGAACAATGATTGTGGTAAGTCAGTGCTGTAATAAAGACTTAAATTAAGAATTAAATGATTGTGTGCAACCCTGAATAACATGAGTAGCTTTGTGGAGAATGACAGAATTCATTTTGCCTTTCTAATGAACAGTGGTGCTGTGGGGGATGTGAAACTGTTTATCAAGTGACTGGTTGACATAGTATGTCAGAGGTTGCATGTATACTACACACTCATGTAGAGAGCATTAATACTTACAGTATGCACTGAATTCAGCGTAGTATGTACTGGTGCAGTTCACACATGGTTCTGGAATGGGATAGCTTGGATTAAGGTTTCCCATGTAGGTTATAATTCCTTTTATGGGATATTAACCCCTCAAATATTTTTAGCCCCTTAACGTTTACAGTCTTGATTTTGAACCAGCCTGCAAGAAGTAGCGATTTAGGCCACAAGAGGGAGCACTATACAGTCATTTGTCCATGAGTGTGTTTGATATGCATAAGAATCTAGTGCAATGAATACCCGTTTGCTGTCATGAATGTAACCTAAGTGTAAAACAACATTAAAATCCTAACAAACAAAAAAGATTCAGTGACGAATTCCAGAACACCGCAGCTGGACAGCCGACGAGCTTCAAGCTCTAATCAGTGTGTGATCAGAATAGGTTGGTTAAAACATTAAAAGGCAAATCGAAAACCACTAGTGTTAGTGCTACTGCAACTGTTTACAATATTTGCCCACAGCCTCCACTTCAGCTGGTAAAGAATATCTATAGCCTAATCGACTTTCAAGTTGTACAATTGGAAATGAACAACAGGGGTTTGGGTGTCACTGGTAATGTGACCCATAATGAAGTAACGGGGCCTTAGTGTCACTAAAAGCTGACTTCGTTACTACCCGTTCCTCCAGCCAAAATGATTTGTTTTGCTGGAAAACTAGAACTGGAACTATTACAGAAATAAACACAGTGGCCGGAGAAAAAAAATGCTGCTCTAGAGAACTGATTATTATATCCCTGAACATAGGAATACAAAGATAGGGATGGAACAAAACAAAAACCGATTCACTTGAGTCACAATATTCTGTTTGTCCTATTTTTTTTGAGTGTAGGGTCAGCCATGTGATGGCAAACCTCCGATATGACATAGTTCACACTGGTTGGACTTCCTGTGACAACCATCCCTGTGCGGGGACTAGGTACAAACAGCACAATTTTGAATCTGGTGGCATGTTTTGGTGATTGTAAAAAGAAACTGGAGCATTCACAGCAAACACTGCTAGCCATGGGGGGGGGGAACATGCAGAAAGAAAGGATCCAGACCGTGAGAGTTATGAGAATCTGTATTTCCGATGAATGAATCAACATTAACCTTAAATATGAGAGGCCACTGCTACTATACTATAGATGTCTAAACTATTCTTCATTTTAAATTGTTTGTACTTACCTCAGAACAGGTATTCGTTATAAAATGTAAGGATATGTGAGTAAAAGCAGCATGTGAAAAACTGTACAACGCCATCACAACAATAAATCCAACCTGAGTGAACTAATTAAACGCTAATCATAAATAATTAAGGTGCCGTCTGTAGAGACACTAGGTGCACAGCGGAACTCGCTCACCATTTCATGAGCGGACATTTCACATTCACACAAACTCACAAGTTCAAATGTTTTAGAATGTTTCACTTCGAGGGTTAAAAGCTAGCATGCTTTAACAAGCAAGCATACATAAAGCTAGTGTGTTTGTGTGTGTATGTGTGTGCTCACTGAGAATTGGTGGTGAGCTGCACATCAGCATTTATTCCTCTCTAAACATCTGTAACTCAAACCTTACTGAACTCAAGCTATTTAAAAATGATAGCGGATACAGTTACCAGTACCCTCAGAAAACAATCGACTAACCATCTGTTTATGATTCAAGCTGCATTTATGGGAGTGATAGACATCAGAGTGTCAAAAATATGTAGACGTTTGACCATAAACTTGAATATAGACATAGTTCTTATATACAACTTTAAAGCATTCCGAAGTTAAACTGAAGTTCGGATCAAGGTAATTGAATCATATCTTGTACTATATTTTTTTTTTGCACAGTCATCCTGGAACAGAGGGATCTTCCCCAAACAACCTTCTAATAAACAGGAGGCGGGCCTTTATTTTTTAGACAGTTCATTTTGAGCACCTGTTGTAATCAGGTAGAAAAGCAATTAAATTACAGTATTGTAATTGAAAATAATAAAACTACACAAAAACTAAGTGGCAGAACCGTTTGCAAATGGCAGAAGTTTGCATATTCTCCTCACGTGGGTTTCCTTCAAGTGTTCCAGTTCCCTTCAGTCCAAAAACATGTAAGTGAGGCGAACTGGAGATAGTAAATTCTCAATTCTTGTGAGATAATGAACATCATTTCTGTCATGAATGTAACTGTGTTATCATCATGTAAAAATCCTAAGAAACACCAAATTTGTGTATTATTTATTAATCACTGTTCACTATATTCTCCAACATTCATTAACACGGTCAGGCACTGAGGCTGTGTTTTTAAGACATGACCGCCACCTTGTGGTTGTATCTATATCTATCTATCTATCTATAGATATCACCTTTGTAGTTACAAACATACAAATGTACAGTACAACAAAATTATTTCTTTGCATATCTCAACTAGTAATAAAGTCAGGTCACAGGGATTTTTACTTCAAAGAACTACATTTAGCTACAGAAGGGATCGAAGAGAGGAATACTCACTCCATAGAAATGCGGAACTGCACTGTGTCAGGAGGCATGGGTTTTCCTGGTCGAACAAGGGTCATGTTAAAGGTGGGTCGGAATATCCGCAGCTGTGGGTTGCCCAGCTGGTAAATGGGGTAACTGCAAAAAAAAGCACAAGAAAACGTATATTAAGTGAACAAACAATTTAAATTGTTTAAGAAAAAAATGTATTGATGAAATTGGGGTTGTAATTTTTTTCTGACATTTTAAAAATGCATATTGAACTTGCGAAAGCGGGTTTGTGTTTTAATTATTGTCAGGCAGCCAAAAGCAATTAGTTACAATTACAATGCTAGTATTGTTTATCAAGATTATGTTGAAGAAATGTGACTGGAATGCAAAAAAAATGCATTCAACAGTATTATATTTTAAATCACGGGGTAGTGATGGCTTTAAGGTAAGGTTAAGGTACTGGGCTAGCAATCAGAAAATCACTGGTTCAAGCCCCACTGCCACCACGTTACCCCTGGTGGACACCTGAGCAAGGCCCTTAATCCTCAATATGGTTTCCATTGTAACTGTAAGTCGCCATGGATAAAGGCATCTGCTTAGAGCTGAAAATGTAAATCCTTCCACCACTGCTGGTGCATTAAATTGTTATAATACCAGCTGTTAGGCTGGGGAAACACGGTACCAGCTGTTAGGCTTGGCTTGTTAAAAACCAGTGCATGCTGGTTTTCTGTCCTTTTCAGTTGCTCAAAACTCAGACTGGTTTGACTCAGTACACTTACATTAGAGTTTGGTAGTCAGCCTACTGTCCAAAATGAGGCCAAATTAAGTTACTTAAGACGACTGGTGGCTGACCATTGCATTCATGCTCATTTAACCTGAGCTGATACACTAATCATCCATGTACAAACTACAAATGGTGTCTGCAGAACTGAACTTGCAACCTTGTTCATTTTTAGGTTCTATAATGTTTCCATATTACCTAAACACAGTCTTACTGGACAGCTTTGGAAATGAACTGAAATAGTAGTTTGAATAAGCTCGTGCAAAGCCTTGAAAAGCGTAAAAGTCTTAATACACAGTGAGAGATAAATAAAACACGTCCGTGGTGGAGTCAATATCAGAGAGGGATGTAGTAGAGGAGTTGCTAACTGATTAGCTAGCTAGCATAATACAGCCCACGAAGCAAAGTAGCAACAGCATGTAATAACGAAGCATTCACTTATCGTTACATTTTATATTATAAAAGTCAGACAGCATGACTTACATTAATCTTCTCGCCATGTTTGTGTCTCCCTTCTGTATAACGGTAAAATAAAGCGGGAATAAACTGCTAATGATTCAGCTGCACTGTGACAACTAATGTGCTCAAGGTTCTGTGTCGCGTCCTCAATGACAAGAGAAAATGTTTCTCTACGACACAGTCAAATGTCAAAATAAAAGTATTAAGTTTTATTTATTTTTATTTATTTTATTTTGTCTATTTAAACTTTTAAACAAATTGCATAACTACCATTATTTTTATACTGTACTAAGTTCGTATATTTTCATATAATCCAAAGGCTATATACAGTGGTCTCCAGCACTGTGTAGCGTATGAACAGACTTTACGGTTATAAACGATTGTTGTTGTTGTTGTTGTTGTTGTTGTTGTTGTTGTTGTTGTTGTTATTATTAATATTAAAATTATTTTTATTATATATTTTATATGTATGAACGGACATAAGGGTTATAAAGGATTATTATTGTTGTTGTTTTTGTTTTTTATTGTTGATGTTGTTATGATATAATTATTATATAGTATGTATGTATAAACTGACCTAAAGGTTAACTACCCGGTGGTCTTGAGCAAAATTTTTAGAAAGGAAAAAAAAATATGTAAATGGAATTGTGAGATTTGCACTGTTATTATGATTGTTTCACATTATATTTGAATTTTTTGTTTTGTATCTGCATGTGCTTTGTATATATTTATTCTATATAAGAGTTATATAAGAGGTATATAAGAGGTATATAAGTGTTCGTATATGTCTTATGTCATGACCCTGCTGAACGAAGAAACAAAATACCCAATACTGTTCTAGAGCTAGTTGCCAAGTCGGAAAGTGTGGAAAAAGCAATGGCTTCTATCTTTAAAAAAATTATAATTGTAAAAGATTTAATATTGCACCACAGCAGTAAACAAATGATCTGAGACATGTGTTTGTGTTGTCCCCAATATTCACAGACTTCACCTAGAATTATATACTATATTCGAAGACATTTTATAAACCATGTGTTAACAGTAGAGGGAAACCTTCCACTTTTCACAGTAGAGGATGGCACAGTGGCTTACTGGTTAGGACTGTTGCCTCACATAAGTCCTGGGTTTGATGCTTGGGTAAGGCAGTGTGTGTGTGTGTGTGTGTGTGTGTGTGTGTGTGTGTGTGTGTGTGTGTGTGTGTGTGTGTGTGTGTGTGT
>JAOTRQ010045702.1:0-16606 GCA_028565875.1 Hoplisoma paleatum
ACTATTAGTCGATTAGTTGAAGTAAATGACGACCTCTGGTCGACCAACAAAATCCTTGGTTGTGGACAGCCCTAATTGATAGTAATATTTATAGTAGTATTAATAGTAGCAGTATTGGTGTGATTAGCAGTTATGATAGCAGTAGTAATAGCAATAGTGACAGTAGCATTTAAAGTAGTAGTAACATGGCTTGTATTTACAGTAGCAGTATTAGTGGTTATAATCATAGTAGGAGCAATATTCGTATTGATAGTAGTAGTAATACTGGTTGTAATGGCAGTGGTAGTGTTAGTGGTTATAATGATAGTAATAGTAGTATTAATAAGAGACTGTAATGGCTCTGTGAAGTTACCTTGGTTATTCTGTAGGATTAGTATAAATTAGCATACTAATTGATATTCTAGACACTGTAATACACTTTCATGTATTAAAATACTGTCACACAAGCCATAGTTTGGAACTTAAACACCCATCTTACACCCGCATTGTGATGAATGATTCTTCAGAACCAGAACTCGGCTACATTCTAATCTGAATTATGAATTTCCTTTGCATGGTTAAGACACGGCCGTGTTCTAGCAGTCACAGCCTCCGGCATTACATTAGTGTATTTTTCCCACTTCAGAACCACAGACTTGCGTTATTTTATTCGAAATGATCCGCGACTGCTTTCATTTCCCCGCAGCGAGTGGACGCCACTGATAAGGAAACATGTCGTGGAGACGGACTCCGCCAGCCGTGGAAGAATGTGAATGCACGCTCAGAGCTGCACAGCCTCCGGTGAATCAAATGTCCTTTACAATGTGTTTCCGGCTTTAAAAGTCTGCTGCACAGTTCCAAAAATGAACTCATTTATCATGTGTGGGGGGGAAGAAGAAATCACAGGGTGCTGATATGGTTCAGGGGACGTCTTAATGCTGAAATGTTATGGTTTGTTGTATTTTTTTTTACATATGGCGGTAGTTAAATATAAAGTTAATGTAATTAAAGTTAGGGTTAGTATGTGTTGTTCTGCTCAGCCCCCGTGCTGGTTTTATTTTGTGTTTTATGTATTTATTACAATTTCAGGAAACTGGACGTCCCTGTAAGCCGATGTTCACGTGGATCTTTATACGTCATATCTTTAAAGAGATTCTTATTAAAAAATAAGTAATTTTTATGTTATTTTAATCCTATGTGGTCTAGTGATTAGGATTTTGCACTCATTGCCATGGCCTGGGTTCAATTCTAGGTCAGGGACTCATCACTATCCAGGACTTTATGAGATTTTTTACCTTTATTTATTTTAATATTGTTTAATCAACCCATGTTATTTTCACTTTGCATCTTTAAGTCTTGTTAAAAACAAGAAATGTTTCAGTCTAGGAACCGGAGTTTGTTTAAAACGAGTACATGAGAAATGTATGAATGCATTATGCAGCTCCAGAGAAATCAAACCTAGAAGTCTTAGCTCCCAGTGGAGACCAGGATAATTCGGTGCCTCTTTCGAACTCTCAGCCAGAGTGTTCGGCGGAGCGTGGAGTGAGTTCCCACAGGGCTCGGCTCCGGTGAAACGTGTATACACTTACACGTAAAGGCCTGGAGGCTTCTGGGGGCAAGAAAACAGAACGGCTCGGAAATGACTGTCTGATCCTGACCACAGAGATTCGGCTCGTGTTTGGCACAGCTCTGATAACACAGACAGGGCTTGCACTCTTCGTGAATGCGCCAGTGACTAGAGGTTTGGTAGAATCACAAACACACTGGAGAGCTTGTGTCTTGAATGTTTTTGTTTTCTTGAATTGAAAAAGGCGTCTCTGTAATTTACAAGTGTGGCCATGATGGACAGCCGGTGCGGTCTATATGTACATCATCGTATGAGTAAAAACTTTAATTTTAGTACAGATTTAACTTCCTGTAAGAAGCGAACCAAGACCAAGTCCTCTAGTCAGTGCATGTCTCTGTTTACATGAGTTTGTTTTCCCATAAAGGAAGTGATCTCGTGTAAATGGTGCTTAAAAGCCAAATGGTTGTTCTAAAACACATTTTCAATTTAGAATACCCTCTTCACCACTGTGCTTTCTACACAAAAATGGGGGCACACTAGGGGGCAGGAGAGAGCACACATGACAGTGACCTGTCAGCTCTGGGAATTGATTCAGCAACCTTCTGAACACAAGTCCAGTTCTAACACCAATTCGAACAAAATGCTAATTAATACTGTAACCACTACATGAGAGTTTATCTAAGGTGGGTTTCCAACAAGCAGAGCTGAGAAACATCTACAAATAATTCTTAATGTCAATGTGGAGAAAATTTAGAATAGAAATTGAATAAAATATAGTCTGCGCTAGAATTTAATAGAGTGTATGAGGTTGTGTCTGGGGTAAATAAGTACAGTCTTACTATAAATAATTTGTGTGTGTATTATTGAAAGACTAATAAGTAAAGAGTCCTTTACGCATCACAGTCATCCCGGCCTGCAGACATGAATACAATTGCTCATAGAATCCATTAAGAAGCAGGGAACTGTATACAAAATGTTTAGGTCCCTCCACTTCCACCTCTGGGTGTCTGATTAAGACATTTGCTCATTGTAATGATTACTGGATTACAGCGGGTACCTTTCAGCTTCGACATTAGACATGTGGACGTAGGGTTTGTTCTCTAAAGCCAAAACTTAACCTGAATGGTTGCAGTGTTTATTCCATCCTTGACTCACCTTGATGAGGCTGCCAGCTGGGGCTGTTTGGGGCAGTTATTGATTACCAAGCAACCGCCGGTCACAAGTACATTTGTTATCGTTGCCGTTGTCCTTGTGCTTACTGACCGCGTTGCTAATCCTATATCTCACCTTATGAAATCTTTTGGTGGAATATTGCCCGTCCAACTAGCCCTATTTACACCATCCAGGCATAACATAACACTGATGGCTATAACACTGCTTAACACTGATTTTCTCTTCACCTTGACACTTGATAGTCGTGGGATTATACATCGAGTGAACATTTTATCCTCAAATTTGATGTTAGAAGCCGGAAAATGAGCATGTGGGTTTAAGGGAAATTGACAAGGGCTAAAGTGTGATGGCTAGATGACCTGGTCAGAGCAAATGACATACTACAAATGGTATAAGGAAGGAACAGTGATTCTCCTTTAAAGTTAAATGATACTTGTGTTCTTTAAGTGATACAATTTCCCCATTAAACTCCCATCAGATTCTCATTTACCCTGGTTATAACGTTGGCTCTGGATTGATAGCGTGTGCCATGCTGTGCAGACGGTCACAGATCATTCTGTGGAATGCGAAGTTGACTTTTCAGGGCTGTTGTACACCCACGCTGTCACTGCCGGAAGCCTTAAACTGTGATGGAGGACAGTTTTCCCAAGCTGTAGCGTTCTAAGTGATGTGAACTCGTCAATATTACAGAAATGTAAAAATAAAATCTGTTCAGCATTCATGAGTGAACTTGACTCTTCAGGATGATTATTTACTTGGTGGAGGGACTCAAACGTGTCAGCTTTTGATTCTCCAGAGCCTGGAACATTATTTGAAAAATCCAAAAAGTAAGAGACGCTAATCAACACGTTATTACCACCTTCCTTCGGTTGTGTTGGCACCTCTGTAACTTTCATGTATTCAAAAGTTTAAGCAGCATTGCTTTTACTGTGTTTGGATCCATTAACCTGAGGCCTTTCCGGCTAGTTTGAGGTCTGGCATGCCTTGACATATTTTCAATTGCTCATGTCTTAAATAATGTGCTACACATGCTTTTGTTAAGTACAAACTCGACTATAACAATCTGTGACTAATACAGGTCTCATTAATCTAGTTTTTAGTAAATCTCCTCTAAACACAGACCTACTTTCAAGGGTGCTGATGCTATAAAATATTAAATATTAGCATTCAGTGTGTGTGCGTCAATATGATTTAAAATCAGGATTAAACGTTAAGTCAAAGTAGAGGATGGATGGGTGGATGGGTGGGTTGGTTGGGTGGGCGGTTGGTTTTTTGGGCAGGTGGAGGGAAGGAGTTAAAACTGTTACAATAGGAGAGTGGAATTTTAATGACATCTCTCTAATAGAACAACAGTAGCAGCGAAATATTTACATTTTTAGCTTTAAACATTTAAATATTAAACACTTTATAACAAACTGTAACATGACGTGTTAAGATACTTTCAACTGTAAAAGTGTTCCAGTATTTATTTGACAAAACTACTGTAAAATACTTTGTATTGTGAATAACACCGCATTTATCACAATGATGGAAAAAAGCATGGCCGCTTTTCTTCAGCTCACTTAATCGTAATAACAGTCATTTCCGGGGATCAATCGCTTAAAATCCTCACTTCCCTCAACGCATCCTCACTGTCCAGTGCAAGGTTCTCCTGGATGTGCTCCAAAGCAGCTGAAAACTACAAGTGTGCCATATCCAAGCTCCATCCTCAGTAAACAAACCCTGTCATGTTTTCTTTGTTTGAATAGCCAGAATGGGCGTGTTCACCTGGTAATCTCCCAGTAGCAGCTGCTGGATTTGCATTCTTTTATCATACGAATAGACACATTTGTACACGTGACTGTAAGACTACAGTGACTATTTCTCTCACACTGATGTTAAATAATTCCGCATATGAAGTAAATTTAATACATTAATACAGAAGATGTTTATTTAGACAAGGACAAAGTATTTTAGCTGTGGTTTAGTTGACCGCAACTTCCAGAGGGTTAATGATACCCACAATCGCCCTAGGACGTGTTCGTTTTTACAGTGAACGTGGAGGGCCCTAACTTTTTAGCTCGGACCATTTGGATCCCACAACAGCTGAAATCTTTTAGATGCTTTAATTTTGTTATCTCGCACATCAGTCAAAACTTACTACTCCCGACCCTAACAACAATTTTAAACTTTTAATCTGAAACATTTTATCCTTAATCATGCTGAAGTTTAATCTGCATCCGGAATACAGCTCTGTCACCTGGCCTGGTAGCCACATGAACAATGACTGGCCTGTGGTCGTATGCACTTGTGAGATTATGCATATACTTGCTACTTACATGTCTGACATGGTTTGGGTAAGCTTCCTACTCCTCGATCAGAGTGGGGTCAGGATTAATGACCAAGATCCTTGATGCAGTCCCTGAAGTTGATGTAATAAATGGGTCCAAAAGTAAACAAAAGCATTTTTAAAATGTGAAAATAATCAGAAAATGCTTTTAGAGTCACATGACTGTTGCAAATCCTTTCGGCTTCACTGTGTAGATATTTCTGCTGTAAACATTTACCTCATGTTTCAGATTTGGCAGGGTTGTAATACAGGACCAGGATGTGGGATTAGATTGTTGGATGCTGCCAGATAAATGTTGGCGCACATCTCGGTCCATCAGTGGCTCAAAATCCTTTTGTCTCTGAAAGGGAAGGAAATGTTTTCGTTATTAGATAAATATGATCACAATAGTTTCTCCCCAGTGTTCCATGTGCTTAAATGATGTATTTATTTATTTTAGGTTTCTACCTTAACATTTTCTGGACACTTTTGGGATGGACATGGTTCAGGAAAAGGGACAAATGGTCATTTAGGCTATTGGTCACGGTGAGTACTGTATGTGAAGTCTGTATAATAAAAAAGTGTGAATATCAGCAAACATTTTTTAACACTTAATAATAAGTTCACAAAGAATAAAAAGGTTCACAAGGAAAAGATTGCAGTTACAAGATGGTCCGAGGGCCAGATTGCTCTGGAGCCAAAATTTATGGCAAGTAAACAATGTGGGTCAGGTATGAGGCTGAATTAATCCCAGCGTAATCCCCAGCACCCTGGCCTTTTCATTCTACATCTTCTGCATTTCTATCAGACGACCAATAAACCCTCCAGATCGTCGCCTGACCTTAATTAGCCTCTGTTTTTGAGGCTGGTATTTAATGCAGAAGTGAAAATGTCAGCATTTGATGGATAGATGTTGGATGGTTTCTATGTGGAATCGCACATCTGATGCAGATATCTGACCGTGGAGTGGGTGAAGAGGTGACTTGTTGATTTGGGTGGCGGCCAAAGTAATTAATTGAGATTGCTACAATGATCAAAATCGAGCTCACTGATTGGCAAATCAGTGAAGGATAAAAAAAAGTTTGGTTGCAAAAAACAAACAATCCACATTCTGCAATTGTAACCAGGTCCTCAGACCAGACAAGAACAAAATGTACAAGGATTTTCTTTTTCTTTTTTTTTTTTATCACTCCTGTGCTGTTGCCCTGTCACGACCCAGAATGCCCTGTTTATGCTGTTTTCCCCACCCACAGAGTGCTACAGCATGTCTGTTCAGTCCATAACATTTAGCTCTGTACCCTGTCTGTAAATTTGGGTGTTTCACCATCATCCAAAGTGAATGCACTCTACATAGTCAGCAGTAATGGATGTTTTATTTGTATAAAGGTACGAGTACTTAGTGTATTTATCTATTTTGACTGGCACGATGCTAACTGTGTTAGCGCATTACGTTTCCGAATAACCTGATTTACTATACAACATCCTATATTTACAGTATATGCAAATAAAAATAAATGCATGATGGTGTATGATAGTATACATTGTGTCGTGTATAAGTACAGTACTATTGGGTATAGTTGTTCATGACATGAATGTACATTCTATCTTTTAATATGTATGAGAAAGTATGCTTGTATTTATATAAAAAAGGCATTTAAGATATAAGAAAGAGAAATTAGAGGTTAGGTGGTCTGACATGGATTCATCCTATGTTGAGAAAATTGATTTAACATCAAATAGTTTGAGTTAATAACAGGACTACATTTTATAAGCCATGCATCCTTTGTGTCTGTCTATCTGTGCTTTTGTATTTTAATCAACTCTTTGTCTATCTGACTGTCTTTTTAAACAAAACCTAAAACATAAAGATGCTGCTGCTGCTGACCACAGTAACCTTATATAGTTCATGTTTACAATAATATGTAAATGTGTGGGTCAGTGAATACATTATATATACAAAAATATATATTTTCTAGTATTTAAAGGTTTACAGTTTTTTAAACAATTGTTGACATCCTTTTATCCAATCTGTAGTCACATTATCAAAACTCTAAGCACAGTAAACACATCAGTCTTTTTGGGCTTCACCATTAATACGGTTCGTGTTGTTTTTGCACGAAATACAGTCATTTAACATGTTTCTAAAATGTTTACATTTTCTCTCTACACAAGGGTTACTCAATAACTAGATCTTTCTTGTCTAATTTGCAAATGCTTACACAAAGTCACAACAGTAAACCTACAGTTCCAAACCTGAAGTATAGTATAAAGTGTATAGTACTGCTAAAAAGGCTGATGAAACTTTATTACTGGACTCCACAATACTGTACATTTCAATGTACAGATTATTGAAATCAAATTCACTAACAGACCAAGATACAGCCTGTTTGGAGATACAGGCATGTTCTGTCTGTAAATCTTGTTTGGACTGAGTTTGGTGAATTTTGGCCTAGAAGCAGAGAAATGGACAAACATGAAACTGTACGATTATCAACCAAATGGCCAAATGGCCCTCCTGAATGCAGTGGTTACTGGCTGCAGAAGACATTTCCAGCTGTTCCAGCAGTCCAGCTGAGGACTGTTCGGGGTGGATAAGACATGTTAAATGTTTCAATCCCAGATGCATGGCAAGAAAAAAAAAACATCAAATGTGATGTGGACTAAAACATGATTTTTCAGTTTTGTATTTTTTTTTCTATTTTGGGTTATATCTTTTACACAATAGGACCAGGACTAGTAGTTGTAGTATGTTTATAATTACAGTAATTTTTTTTATTACAATTGCATGTCCCTCATAAACAATAACCTGAGTACCCAGAGTAAACAGCATGAGGCCACAAGTGCACTAACATAGAAATTTACAGTCAAAGATACTAACATTAAGAAAACATCAAATGTTATGATGTCTGTTTGCATCAAAAGAGTAAAAATATTACGTGTTATACTGTTCTGTTATAAACTGTTTGTTGACAGTGAATGTTCCTCTTGAATCGAGAACGTGCGCTGGTGTTTTGGACGAATGATCGGATACTGAAGCAAGTTTGCTGTGTTTTAACTGTGTGTGCATTTACCCGTTTAGTCGTTTCCGACTCTTGGGTCACTCTGTGGACTGCAACCGATCCCCAGAGTTACTCAGCAATTATTTTCTATGGAGTAGGTTGCCAGGTCTTTCTCCAACCTTGTATTGCTACAGGGACCTCGTGAAACTACAGGACAATTCTACCCATTTCCGATTAACCTAGTGCAAGTTTTTGGATTGTCGGAGAAAACCGGAGTACCCGTAGGAAACCCACGCTGACACGGAGAGAACGTTCAAACTCCGCACAGAAAGCCCCCGGCCCGACACTGGGATTGAACCCGGGACTTCTTGCTGTGAAGCGACAGTGCTAACCACTCAGCCACCGTGTTTTAACTAAGTTTGTGTTATCAGAGAAAACTTGTGTTTAGTTGTGACATGCAGAGTTTGTGTTTAGTTAACTATTAGTAAACTATTTGGTTGCTTGTGTGAAGTAGATGTGTTTTTTGCTAACTGATGTAAAAAACTCTAATAAAGTTATTTTTATCTGATTTCACAAAATGTCTCGACCCCAGACAGATAATCCACAGTAATGTTAAAAAATTGCATTAAAAACACTTGACCTTGTAACGGTTTTGTGTGAGTTTTAAAGAAGGTCGTCCGTCGTTATCAGATCTGCGCATCCATCGCTGTCACCCCACCAGCTCAGTGAGCGAAAATAATTACCCGCCGCTGTAATCCGTAACCCCAACGTCCACCTACTGACTGACGTGAACAGAAACGAGACCCCGCATGTCATCCTGCACATGATGGAGGGGTTTTTTTTATAAACGGCCTTCGGGTCATCGTATTGTGGACAACACTGTCCCTGGTCTGCCTTTTGTTCTGTGAGCAATGACCTGTCAGATCAGATCTGCGGTGATATAGCACAGATGATATCACGTCTCACTACAACACTAAATGCCAAATCTGGTGGGCTCACTTTTTTAAATTGGTATGGATGGAATCTGTCTGGTCAAAAAAAAATCTTAGCAGTGCTACCAGCCTAATCAAGCATGCAATAATAAAAAGTAATATTTAGGCTGGGGGGTGGGGGGAATTCTACTTTGTAATACGAATAGATCAATATAAATCTCAAGTTTTGGGACATGTAATGTATTTTATTATTTAGTATATTATGGTGGGTCATTTGGTATCTTGACCAGGTATGCAACAGTTCCCGTTAGATTAATGATCCCTAATGGAAGACACATTAATCATCTAAAGTCTTGTAAGGTACAGAAAACGACAAATCTGATGGGCTCACTTTGTAAAATTGGTATGGATGTAATCTATCGAGTTAAGAGAATTTAGACTCGCTAAAAACGAGGGTTTGTGAAGACTAATTAGCCGTTTCAATGTGGGTGGATGAAATCGTTCCTCTCATAATTACTGCCTCATCTACACATTTATTCATTTTTGTGTCTCTTCTCGAGTTCTCTTCATATTGGCATGAGTCCTCTCAGCTTAGTTTTTACCCCGGAAGGTAAGGTGATTCTTCATATGTGGGAATCTGGAGCTGCTTTGTGCTAAGAGCCATGTCATTTCTTAGATGCTACAGGAGATTTAAAATAGGACACATGAATAACAAGAGTGGACGAAAAGGCAGAAATGTGGGAGGAAGAAACTACGGTTGATCAGAGGTCATGTCAGCACAGGAGTGCTTGTATTCTTTAGCGAGGAGGACGTTCACTATAGATTTGGGGTTGCTTTGCCTGCTCTGGTACTAACCTTTCAAAGCTTTGAGCAAATCAAAAAAGAAATCTTGTGCTACTGTGCTACCAGCTTGACCAGGCATGCAACAGTGAAAAGTACCATTTGAATATTACTCGAAATGTAAGTTACTTTTTGATAGAAGGTATGTGGGAGGATTCTCATGTGTATTGCAAAGAGGCCAATATAAATCTCACACTAGTGGAAAAAATATTTTCGTACATGTAATTTATATTTTGTTGTATTTTGGTTGATTAACTGTTACACACCTGGTCAGGGTACCAAATACAGTTCACTATGCTGGAGAGAAATGATCTATAAATTAAAAACACATATAGTTATTTTATTTTAGCCAATACTTCCTTTAGTAAATGCCTGATGATGGTCATGGTTGTGATGGGGCCTGAGGAATATATTGCACGTAAAGTTGGAATCCATTTATACTCATTGGTCCCTGTGAGCCAATCCACCTACTCTTTATGCTTGGATTGATTCCTATTAAAAAAAGTTTCAGAGTGGCAGTATAGAGTTTTTAAGAGTACTCAAGTTAAAGAACTGGTAACTGTTAATGTTAAACTAGTTTTAAATATATTTCAGTGAAAAGGAACTTTAAAAAGGTACTGACATTGCATTTCAAGTACTATTTGAAGATTTAGGGGCATGTAATTTAAATATTGACCATCCTATAAACAAAATTTAACTGTAAAAATGTATCATTAAATGACAAAAGTATGTGATCTCAGTGTATGTTTACTGAATTATAAATACAAACTTCCATTATGTATGCTTTATGTACAAGGTTGCCAGATTGGGCGGATTTTTAAAGTTTGAAAGTTTAAGTTTAACTTAAACCCACTGTAAACTACAGTATATCACACTGTTTAGTGTATGTGGCACAACCCTGTCTCCAAGTGCACATAGTAAAGGTGGTCTTGTTTATTTCTTTATGACTGGTCATACCTAATAATCACCAACTACACCTCGTTGGAGAATGAATGCTTATATTTAAAGTACTGGATGGGTTCTTTTTTAATGTAGGAAGTTGTAATATGGCAGATGAGAATTATTAGATTTATTATTACGCACGCTTATTTTATGAATATATAAAATGAAATCATACATCTTAGCAATGGCAGTTGCACAACGAGAACATGGGAGAATATTTAGCCCTGGGTGTTTGTTCTCCTCCGTTGTTAGGGAAACCAAAACAACAAAAGCGATTTTAATGCCTCGGTCAACAACAGACTGTCACAAACATCCTCCACATGATTACCTTATGAGTTACATTTCTAATTACTGACTTTCAATAAATACGTGGCCATTAATCATCTTGAAATGTGAAAGCTCAGCAACCACACCTCATTAGAGTCCGGTAATGAACGGCCGACCTGACACATCAGATGCGCTCTGAGACGGTTTTGTTTTAGTCATAAGTTATGTCGAATACACGCTGTCTGGCAAAGACATCTTTACGACATTCATTGAACTGGCTGAGATTGGTTTTACCTGTTTAAAGATCTTAGCACAGTGCCATATTTCTTTGCTTTAAGGCAGCTGCTGAATGATATAAGAAGAAGGGAACAGCAGGAAAGTGAGTTGGTCCACCAGCAACCCTAAAACATGGTTTTAAATAGGGGGGAGATAATGTCAACTAAACGAGATGCTTGTAAAGGCACGTGTCAATTCTTACTACTGAAGTGCAAGTTGTATCCTTTCTGATCATCAGCTCGATTTTAGCAAGGTAGATCAGAGCAATAGATTCTATCTACCTGCATTTTGAAAAGTGAGATACTTCATTGTATGGAAAGACACTTCCTGAGACTACTTTCTTCATCTGAAAGCAAGCTTCATCAACTAGAAGAGTGGTGGAGGTGTGTACGATGTAGAAAAAGATGTGTCCAAACTTTTCACTCATACTGTAGGTCTAAAATCACAAATCAGTTTTTTCATAGTCAATACTTTTAGGGTATAATCTCTTTTATATGTGTACTGTTCATATAGATTACCATATTTGCCCAAGTATAAGCCGCACCCGAATCTAAGCCGCACCCTTAATTGAGAGGGATTCAGAAATATATATATAAAAATTGAGAGAATAAAACTTTATCGGACCTATTCTCTTTGGGCTGGTGTGGTGGATACTGGGCTCAAAGTTCACGGCAATTGTCACTAGATGGCGCAATGCATTGCTTCCAGAACTTTGGTATGAGGCGGGCGGTGCCGGGGGCGTCCTCGGTAAGAACGGAGACACGGAATGACCAGAGGAGGTGACGTTTGGCTGGGTCGGTATGAGATGATAATAAACCCAATAACCACTTATTCAAAACTCCAAACATGAGTGTCATTGTTGCTTCATAACATGTTGTGTTATAAATGTGCAGCTAGATTTGAAGTTTCTTTTACAACTGAAAAATTATCAGTCATGCAAATAAGCCGCACCTCAGTTTTTTATGTTCTAAATTTTGGAAGTGCGGCTTATACTCGGGCCAATACGACGATATAGGTACGACTGAATACAATTTAAATAAGAATAGAGTGTTTGTTTGGCTTGCTTTATAGTGCTTTATACATGCTGGTGGATCAAGTAGCTGGATTGGAAAACGTAAAAAATGGGAAGTATCAAGATTTGACTGGCTTTAATGCTGTCATGGGTACACAAGGGTTGTAGAGTAACAGAATCTAACCTGCCTGGCATGAAATCATGACGTGTATGTTAAAAGTTACTCTGAAAGTACACACCCGCAATTGGCCTTTGATTTTAATGGTAGCGGCATGTTTAAACCATAGGTTTGTGGTCCTCACTGTTACTTTACCTTTATGAAGTCAAAGTTAGGATTTGGCATCCAAGCCTCTCAAATAGGACTTTATTTGAGCTTTGTGTAATCCTTTGTGTAATCCTAATCCTCATAGTACTGATTCTGACTTCTATGTGCCATATACAACAGGACATCTTTTAGTCTTGTGGAGTCCATGACATGAATTTGTGCTTGGGAAATATAAGTTTATGAAACATTTGTTGGTGTGGACTGATTTTATATTTATATACTAGATCACTTTCTGATCATGTACAACTACACTATTTTATAAAAGTCATCATTTAAACACCTCATGTAGCTGCTATCGTGGTTTATTAGATGTTAGTGGGTTAAAACTAACATTAATATTGAAATCGCATTTGTTTTGGGATGACATGCTTTCTATAAATATCTAAATCACTTTATCAGCAACAACTATTTTGTCTATTACAGCTTCTTTTCATAAACACATCTTGTCGATCAAATGACGAGCTGGTTATTTCATTTTACAATGACTGACAGGTGAAAGAAAGAAGCTGCTGGAGTAGCAAGTCTCTTCTGGGAACAGGATCTGACGGGGATTTAAAACACGCTTCATTTCTTTGACTAGAAATGAAGCTGAAGCAGGACTTTTTGATTACAGCCAGTTAAACATACAAACATTAAGGGCTCTGATCAATTTATTTCAACTTAACGTACGAACAAATTACAGCTTACAAACTGATGCCAACAAAATGTTTAACGTCACGAAGTCTTCAGGAAGAAGCATTGTGTGGCAAATGTTTAAAATGTAAATAAATGATGCATTTATTTGAAGGTTTACATATATATTTATTTACTGAGCTGACCAGTGACAACAAAACTTTTGGTACAGAAGAAATCATTATCGGAAAAGGTTTGTATAACAATATCCCATTTCAACCCTTTATAATTTTATAAGCCCCTACATAGGCATCAAGGCGGCAAGGCGGCTCAAAGCTTTTCTAACACGCCTCTTACATTGCAATCAAACAACCTATGGATGTATTTTGTCTATATACTAAAATATAAATGTAAAGATTAAGGAGAGAACTTCTCGGCCATGTTCCTCCAGTATGTTGCCATTTGACGTACGTGTATCATCATCTAGTATAGATAGTTAGAAACATCATCTTAGTCAGAGAAGTTAGAAGCTAACAGGCTGTGTCTCAATCCACACTTGATGAATGAATAAATAATACATTGTGCTCAGAACAGAGGTCTGGGCAGGGGTTTAGCACGCTTGTTTTAAAGGTCTCATCAGTCTAATCAAATTAATACACAAATATTTAATTATTCCTTTATCCTCTATACAGCATCATTATTTTCTTTAACATGATTTTTTTGGTTATAGTTCGGTTCAGCCCTGCATCTATGGATGCTCTAATTGAAATGTTGAAACAAAAACAGTGGAACCACCCCCCCCCCTCCCTATTTTGATATCTTGTAGCATTTGATTTCATTTTTAAACATTTTCACTGGTATCTGAGTTCTATTAAAGCTTAGAGGTCAAAACGAATCAGACCTCCAGTAATTATATCCGGCTGTAAGCGCTCGCCCACTTTTGAAAATTGCCCTTTTACTTTTTGTCTCAGAGTTTAGTGCCGGTCAGACAAATCAATCATTCCAGTCCGAAACCTTCAATAAACCGTGTGTGAGAGCTCTTTGATAGCCGAGTGGGTTCATTTACGGAGGCACTCGAGCAGCCAGGCGCAGCTTTAATGATGGGCTTGTCGTGAACGGGGGGTAAATAGCTCACACCGTTAGGAAATTTCTGAGCCGTGTAGTGAAATTCATACAACGGGTTCCCTGAATATTCTCGTAATATATAGTGCAGTTGTAGCCTAGTGGTTAAAGTACTGGACTGGTAATCAAAAGGTCGTTTGTTACAGCCCCAGCTTTCTTCTGTTGGGCTTTTGAGCAAGACCTTTAACTCTCAATCATTCAGACATAGTGATGTCACAATACTGCCTTTGGGCTATCGATTGAAAGGTTTGAATCCCAGATCTGCTGTGTAGACAGTGCTGGGTCCTCGAACTAAGTCCTCATCATTTTGTTTTATCTCTTATTGTATCTCTAAATATTATATTTCACCATTTGTTCCAACACCAGGTCTGAGCAGGGAAGAAATGAGGGCTTGTGGGTTTTTCTCTGGGTTCTCTGGTTTCCTTCCAAATCTTATAATATGTAGTCAGTTGGATTAAATTGTGTATGTTTGTACATGTGATATAAATAATCAGAATGTGTTGTTCTGTCAATACTTCTTTGCTCCTTTGTTTTCCACGTCCTTATTTGGTCATGCCTGTTTCCCATGTTTAATAAATGAATCCATCTCCTAAAATCGGTTCTGCTTCTTCATCTGATCTAAAGCTGACGTTTATTCACAATGTAGCTTTGTTAGCAACCTGAAACAAAAGCCATCGGTTATTAAAGCTCCCAGTTGTGGAACCTCAAGTATCACCTATAGTCAATAACTAGTCTATATAAAATACAAAGACTGCTTAAGACATAGCATTAATACTATTAGCAATTAGCAATAATGCTAATATTATAGCAATAATACACAGTTCTGTGTAAATTGTTATTTATTTATGTGGTTTGATTTGTTGCTTGTGGTCACTCGTTCAATCCCACATGATGGTCCCACAAAGATATAATTATGGCATATAAATATGACCACTTTGGGCTGAAATAACCTTGTACCTGTGCTGCACAGTGTAGTCTGACATCTTTTTTGTCCCTTATGTGCTTCAGTGAGTTTTGGTCGGACATGTCTCTGTTGCTGGTTAAACAGTGTTCCATCCTTGGACCACTACAAACCAAGAACACCCAACAAGAGTTTCTCTGACTTTAGCATTTAGCGTCATAATTTGGCTCGACTACTTAAAGGTGCCTTGATAAAGAAATAAATATTATTGTGTTATTCACTTCACCTCTAAGTAGTTATGTTTGCTGTATATATGCTTACTGTGGTAAATAAAATACATCATTGGAATAAATAATTGAATAACAACATATTTTCTATTAGTCTTGAATAAAGCATCTAATAGATTCTTTAATATCTAGTTTAACCACTACCTAATGGTCACAGTGAGACACACACTGGGAAATACACTAAATAACTGAACAGGTCACCAGTCTAGTGTAGGGTATAGTGACGCACACACTGAACTATTTTAGTATCTTTAATTAAGAGTGAACCCACACAGATATTGGGAGAACATGAACACTATACACAGAAAGCGCCGGTTTGTTTTACCCAGGACTGCTTGCTGTAGAGCGCCAATGATGACCATTAAACCATCGTGCACCCCCAATAGATTATTTGTAAATATAAATTTTTACATAGGTCAATATTCCATTATATAGTAGGCATGAATCAGTGTGAGATATAACACAGTTAAACTTTGCTAGTATTGTCATTCCGTCACCTTAATAGAATCATCAAACAGCATCGTGTATCCCTGATGTCCCGCCTCATGGACTCAGAGATGTTTTCAAGCTGTCCTGGACCACAGCTGTACTCGACAGGTAAGCTGATAATGTCCTATATGGACCAGTAAACCCAATTTTTATAACCGACAGCTGCAGTTTTAGCTGGTTTAATATGATTTCTCTTGGTGCTGTGTGTCAACATGCAGTCAGAAATATGAAATAGAGATACATGTCCATGCCATGGTGGTCTAAAACTGTTGTTTGATATTATACTTTGAAAACTTTTCTCCTTTGTTCTATTTTCTGATTTAGAAAGTTCCAGCTTGACTAAGCATTTTATTTGGAACAAATATAATTTATATACTGCCATTAGTAAAATAATTAAGGTTCCAGGGGCACCATACAATGGCTGACCCTGCACTCTGACCCCAACTAACATACAAGATGGCATAGATGATAAAGGAATGTTGTTGTACTGTATCTGTGTATTAGGGCTGTCCACAACCAAGGATTTTGTTGGTCGACCAGTGGTCGTCATTTACTTCAACTAATCGACTAATAGT
>JAOTRQ010045741.1:0-16602 GCA_028565875.1 Hoplisoma paleatum
GCTCGAAAACCCTCTAATGTAACTGAATTAGAACAATTCTGCAAAGATGAGTGGGCCAAAATTCCTCCAGAATGCTGAAAAAGACTAATTTCAAGTTATCACAAACACTTGGTTGCAGTTGTTGCTGCTAAGGGTGGCCCAACCAGTTATCAGGTTTAGGGGGCAATCACTTTTTCACACAGGACCATGATGGTTTGGATTTTTTTTCTCCTTTAATAATAAACACCTTCATTTACAAATAGCATTTTGTGTTTGCTTGTGTTGTCCTTGACTATTGTTACTATCCGTAACACTTAAGTGTTACAAACATGCAAAAACAGGAAGTGAGGAAAGGGACAAACACTTTTTCACACCACTGTATACATTTCTGCCCCCTTCCTTTATCTGCCTTTATCTGCTTCATTGTAAAAAGGTTATTTAGTAGTTTTAGGGTAATTTAAATATTAAAGTATTATGTATAATGTGAGTTCTAATAAAGTTGTTTTGCATGTTTTCTAGCACTTGTGTTTCCTTTTTCGCACAATTATGGATGGAATCTTGTAGTCATTTGGTCTTTCTAAAAACTTAGTGAGCTTTCTTAAACATTAAATAAAAGTTTTAGAACAGTGCTTCCCAACGTCCAGACTGTAGCTCATTTATTACCTGGCTGCACAGAAAAAAAAATTATATTACAAATAAGTTTTCATAATTTTTTTAGGATGTACTTTTTTTAATTACCACTAGGTGGAAGCAGACTCAAAGATGCTTCAAGGAGAAGAATATTGTGCTCCGTTGAACATTAAATGTGCTTGCAAATGTGCTTGCATTTCACACCTTATTTCCTCTTAAAGTTTTTCATGTGGGTTTTTGTGTTTTTTTATGAATCTTGACGCCATAAATTTGACTCAAGTATCAGAGTTACTACAGATTTAATAATTAATTTAATTAGTGTGTTTGTGTGTGTGCCTTTTTGATGTCTTTCTGCCTCTTAGATTTTTCCTGTCTACGTTTTTATGTCTCTATTTTTTTTTTCTTTTGGGCAGAGCAGAATAATGGCAATACCTGTCTGTCTGTCTCTCTCTCTATGTGCACTACTATGATACCATAACATCCCAAAAACATAGAAAACAGTAGTGTCTTAAATTAATAAACATCTAGGTGCTACCTCGCACACATAATAAATAAAACTATGTGTTACATCTGTAACCACCAAAAACTAGAGAAAAGGTTTCACATTAGATTCATGTACCAGTCAACACAAAGAAGCCTGTAAATCAATATAAAATTAATACAAAGGTAAGTCATTTGGCTATACTGTCTTAAAACAATGTTTTGAATGTTACCCTTCTGTAGTGTCCCAAAATATAGTAAACCATATATTACAGGATTGGAGAGTTGCTGTATCCCAATCATAACAATATTTGCTAGCTTTGTATGCTAAAATTGATAGCTGAACTCTTCTCGTACAGTTCTTACCTGAGATCATGCAGTGCCGGTCCTGAGCCAATAATCAGTATAAAGCGCCTAGAGTAGACTGTATGAGCAGTAACTCCCAGAATATAACAAGTATCTGATTGAAATTTGACCTTGATAAAAACATGTTGTAATAAGAATTCGTCATGGACATACAGAGCATGTGCACCATCACACACAACTAATTATCATTATTCATGTATTAATGATTTTTTTTTCAGGTGAATCGAACAAGAGTAGGCTGACAGAAGCTACATGAACATATCTTACGTCACTGACAGTATCTGTGGTGCTGGGAGTGGTGGTGTGGTGCAGGTCAAAATTCACGTAAAGTCCTACAGAAATGAACTGAAGAGGACCTGAGTGAAAGTGTATTCAGTTTCCTTCACTGCAGATCAATCCAGATGAAGGGGTCGTCCCTCTCCGAGCCATCATTATTTAAGCAATAGCAGTGAAAGAAATGAGCATCCTAGAGATGTCATATCAGATATTTACTTGCATGATTGTGTGTTAAGGTGAACTGGGTAGGGAGCTGGATGTGAATATGCCAAGGCTGGCATGAGTCTAATAAGCCATCATGGACACTGGCAAAGAGGAGGGCATCGATAACTTTGGGACCTATGCCATGGCCTAACCTGAGGCTAGAGATAGGCTTCCAAGGTTGGGTGGCTGAAGTATCTCTCTCTTTTTCTCTTTCTCTCTCTCCCAAACTTCACCAACAAATTGCCACTATTGGGCTCCTGAGCCAAGCCTTTAACCTTCAATTGCTCAAAATGTTCCAATGTATTTGTAAGTGGCTTTGGATAAAGGAGTCTGCCAAATACTGACAATGTAAATGGCAGTGATCACAGTTTGTATTAAATCTGTAGTAACTCTGATAATTTCTGTGTATTGGTAATTGTAATTTCTTTGTTTACCTGAATAATACTGGAGCAATAACATCAGCCAGAACCAAATTCTTTGTGTGTACTTACATGATGATGATGATTTTTACCCTCCAGTCGAAATCGACCCTGGGTCACTCTGTGGATCGTTACGGATCCCAAAGTATTTCGGCAAGTTCATTTTACAGGGTAGGTTGCCAGGTCTTTCCCTAACCCTGTATCTCCCTGTATCTCTACAGGGATCATGTTTCTGTGACTACGGGACAATTTTTCACATTTTCGATCAACCTAGTGCATGTTTTTGGACTGTGGGAGGAAACCGGAGTGCCCGGAGGAAACCCACGCTGACACGGGGAGAACATGCAAACTCCGCACAGAAAGTCCCCAGCCCGACCCGGGGATCGAACCCGAGACTTCTTGCTGTGAGGCGACAGTGTTATAACCACTCAGTCACCGTGCCGCCCCCAAAAATGATAGATTTGGGTAAATCTGGGGTTTAATTCTTTCACAAGGAAACCAGGATTCCTTCAGAGTGAAGTTTAGACATATAGGATTGATCTCAGGAGAATAAGGACATATGTCAGAGTAAATAAAGCTATTAAACATAACCTAAGCATGAATGTGTATGTGTGTGTGTGTGTGTGTGTTAGACTGTAAAAAGAACTGACAAATCAGTGGTGAAACACAAAATAAAATGAATAAAGAACGAATGCATACGATAGATGAATGTATAAACATGGACAGTATGTTTAGTTGTAAGGTTATCTAATTAATTACCGATAGTAAGAATTGTATTTTCTATTTCATTCAAAAGTCATTCATCATTGTTGAATAAGCATTATAGGATCTGGAATTATAATCAATAAAACAGTAATTATAATGATCCGGCATACAAAATTCATCCATTTTCATGGACTTGAAAACAATAGGATGTTGTTCCTGTGACTTCAGGGTATTTCAGTGCAGGACGGATAAATGACCAGCCTCCCTGTCATTTCCTATTTTTGGCACGAAGGGATCATATTTTATGTCTATTTATGACCTTGCTGACCACTAAGTCACCATCTTATACTATAAAATGTACTAATTTGTCATTTCATTATTTTACATCTTTAACTAAAACCATCAAAGGTCAATTTTGTGTCGTAGCAAAATAGGAGGATATGGTTTGGATTGTATTTGCTAGCATTTCTGGTAAATGTGTTTATACATAGAATTGTGCGTCAATATGACTTTGAATGATCAATAAATAACCCATCAGCACTTACACGTTTGCACAAATGTTCACATGCACTACAACTGGAAAATGATCAGAAGATAAAATGTTTTATAAAAAAATAATCTTTATCATTATATCACAAGACAATAAAAAATATTGTCATGGTTGTTATGGTTTATATGTCAAGAAGATGTAAGGTAAAAGAAGAGGGTGTATTAAAGTGATGTTTGAATATATTCTGTTTAACATTAAAACTCTTTTAAGATGTCGTTTCTGTTTCAAACTGGGTGGTTTTAGCACATGAGTTAAGGTACTAGACTACTGAGTAAACGTAGTTAGTGGTTTAAGCCTAGCCACAATTAAAATACACTTTACCTTTAGTACATTCGTGTGTAAGTAATGACGTATTACATTTGTATTCATTTATTCACATATAACTAGTTTATAGAATTATAACAATAAATACAACTATACGATGTCTCTAAAGTTTCTACGAAATGCTTTCTTATATTAACTTACCTTGTTGGTACATTTTTTGTGTTGTGTTGATCTCTTTAGACTGTTTATCAGTGTTGCACGGTTATCAGTTTCCACCCATATGATCACCGTGGCCTGATTAAACTATAATGTAACCTCAAAGCATCGACTTGTGCACCACACCTATAACAACACAATGTCAGTCATTATAACACTAAGACTGATCCCTCCAAATATAATCTTACAACGGTTGGCCCAATGTGGTCCATTTTCATTGTTGTTGTGGGGTTTAATAGAATGTGTGTTAAAAATACGTCTCTCAGCAAGACGTTCCAGAGTCGGTGTGGGTCCGATCTGTCTGAAGTTTGCATGTTCTGGGTTTCCTCTGGTTGATCCGGTTACCTCTGACAGTCCAAAAAACATGTCACCCGATTGGCTTAGTGGTTCAGCACAGACCCGGTTTAGGGCTTTTGATGTGGAGTTCGCATGTTCTTCTCGTGTCCTTGTGGGTTTACTCCAGGCACAAATTGAAGCTACAAAATTATCCATAACTTTTTGATGTTTGATGTGACTAACTCAATAATGAAGAAGATGCAAAACAGCTACACACGGTCCCAAACCTGGATAAATAGTGTTGGGTGTTGTTAAAGACAGACAGACAGACAGACGACAGATAATCTGGGATTATGTTATCTGCCGTTCCAATGATGGAACCCTGGACCTTCTTGCTGAGACACCACAGTGCTAATTACTAACTTTAATTACTCTTTACAACCACCACGAAGAGACCAATTGGGATGAATAAAGTATAAAGTTAGTAAGTAGGGGCATCCTAAAAGCTCATTGTGTTACAAGTTTAGATTGTGTGTGTGTGTGTGTGTGTGTGTGTGTGTGGACCCCACGGTGGTCAGTGTGGGTGGTCTGGTGTGGAATAATGGATGCTGTGTGATCCTCCATTAGCACTCGCAGCTACACCCACGTATGTAGCATTAGCATTAACCACCTGAACTCAATGGCCGTCTGCGTTCTCTCGGCGTGTGGAAAAACGCGGTTTCAGCTCGGAGTCTCACCGTTTAAACTTCTCTCTCTTCGGTAAGCACATCTACATTTATACCAGGGTTTGATATAAAGCAAAATTTCTTATTAGCTTAGTCGAGTTTGGTGGTTTAAAATGATGCGTGAAATCGTCACTAGCTAGCTAACTAGCTAGCAAACGTAGCTAATTGCTAACGACATTAGCGTTTATATATATAAATAATGTACTAACTGCTCGTGAACAACAACTTAATTTTCTATAGATGTATATATCTATTTACTGAGTTTATAACAAAAAACACCAACAAGTTAACCAAAATTAACTAAGTCTCTAGGTCTTTAAACACTATGGCCTGCTACTATCAGTACCAAATAATGATATTAAACTCAGTATCAAATATTGTTACTATCTATTATTATTATTATGTAAATGTGCTGGATTTGTTTATTTAAGGCATCGCGGATGAGTGTCTGCTTACATAATGGATTAAAGGAAAACGCATTATAAAGATAGTGTCTGTGTTACATGCCTATAAGCTTTCTGTTTTCTGTTCAAATTAAAATGTTATATAGTTAAAAACCTCTATCAAACGTGTTTATTAGTATTGTGTTAACTATTAGTTTAAAAAGAGACATTAAGCCACTGCTGGAGCTCACACATTTAAATCAATGTTCTACAACTCACAAGACTGACGTCACACATGAATACTTGTGACGACACATTTGCACTCGTATCTGTCTATCTATCTATCTACCTGTCTGTCTATCTGTCTGTCTGTCTATCTGTCTGCCTGTCTGTCTGTCTATCTATCTGTCTGTCTATCTGTCTGTCTGTCTGCCTGTCTGTCTGTCTGTCTATCTGTCTGTCTATCTGTCTATCTGTCTGTCTATCTATCTATCGTGCCCATTGGTGTCTGGTGTTGCCTTTCTGGTATCAGATTTCAATCTACATGTTTCTTTACATTGACTCCCTTCAAGATGACCTTCCTGGCTTATTGGCCGTTAAGTCTTTGGATTGTTGGGGGGGAACTTTGGACCCTTAGGACCCCAAAACGCTGGGAGAATAATATTCTGACAAACACTACACAGAAAGTACCCAGATTGGGACTTACTGTGAGGTGACAGTGTGATCCATTAAGCCACTGTGTCACTTCTCTTCACCCATGAAAAATCCATGCGGTGTCACCATGGACAGACTCACTTTTTTGCACTGCACTTCTCTTGTGTTGGACACTATTCTGGAGCATTGGGTACTGAAGAAGTCTCGACACCCTGCTAGCCGTACAATTCCACCTGTAATTAATGTGCGGGGGAGGAATGCTGCCGCCCCTCGCTATTTGGGAGAGTGAAACAGACCTGGGAATGTGAGCCTTCCTGTGGTCATTTGTACGGCTGCTTATTTTTGAATTGCTTCGCACAAAGTGTCTTTGTGTCCTTCACCTCCCTTTACCGCTCAACTTCCCTCCACTGCACTCGTTCTGTTGTGCTGAGAACCAGACACAGATGTAAAATGGGGTTGGGTAGACTGCGACGGGTTTAGGTCATAATCCTTTTTTACGGGAGAGGAAATACTGATTCAATCAAACACAGAAAATAACAAAAGCTTAACTTCCAACAGTAGCAATAACATACTTGTGTTTTGTAGTTCTTACACCAATGAAAATATCACGAGCTGTAGTGTCACCATGCCCGTGATACGATTATACGAGTATACCATGCCATGTATTATCATCGGGACAGGTTTTTAAACGCTGCAGTTTGTTTGGCTGATGCCAAATTCCTTGAAAAGTCTCCGAACAAATGTTAGCGTAGCCTCAAATGTGTTTCCAAGAAAAGCATGCTGGAGGCTGAGGTCATGGTATTTTATATATGCTTACTCGGAACCTCATTTTCCCAGAATACCACACAGTAAACGTTAAGCTAACCAAGTCTCTGATTTTTAAAAAAGCAGTGACTTTAAATGTGACTTTGGACTTAAAGCTAACTTATAAAAAAAAGATTATTGCTTCTTTATGGTGTGTTCAATTGTTATAATAGAAGACTTTATAAAGAGCGCTGCATAACATTTTGGGCAGTTATTGTTGCTTTTGTTTGTACCTGCGCCTCCCAAGAGCGCCACATTTTAATCCTCACCGTCTTTGTTCCGGACAAAGCGACTTCAATTATCACATGCATATTACAATGTTATTACACAAAGATCTAATGTTAAGGAGTAAGCATGCCAAAGCAGATTAAAAAGCTTGTTCGAAGTGAAGTTAGAAGCTTGTACACAGTGTTTTGTTGTCCTGTTGTGTTGTGTGTGTGAAGGTTTTTCACAATTGACCATTTATTATGGTCTGTACATCAGATCCCGTGTGGCTTTCTCCAGCACTGCTGCAGAAAGGCACAGTACCGGAGCGGACTGCCATAGTGATGATGGTGATGACGATCACAGTCGCTCTGTAATGCATGTTAGAATGTTGGAGATGAGGGCCAACAAATTGGAGGAACAGGTCCAAGATCTCAACGTGAGTAATTATGATTATACATTCATTAATGATTTGCTTTTGAATCGAAGTGATCGCAGAGATCGATACATAAAACATTTTGGCATTACACTGTAAGTGGTTTATTCTACCGAAAACATGGTGATCGTCAATAATATCTGTCAATATAATTAGCATAACAGTCCAATGTCTGCCTGTAGCTGTTTCCTGATACACAAAGTGCATTTGATGGCTAATTCTGATAAAATTGTGTCCGTACTATGTGAGTCGTGTTTTCTTGTTTGCTTAGTGCTGATTAAAGAAACGATTTGCCGTATTTGTATCCATGACCTTATTTGTGTATCTCTATTTTTACAGCAAAGGTACCAGCGAGCTTTGGCCGACTCGGACAATGTTCGGAGAAGAACTCAGAAATTTGTGGAAGATGCGAAGCGTTTTGGTAAGGCATTATGTTTGTCTACAGAGACCCCTGGATTTATCCACCGCTTATTTCTAGAAGCATTTTTCTCGGTAATCTCGATACCTGTCTGTCTGTACAGGAATTCAGAGTTTCTGTCGTGATCTGGTGGAAGTGGCAGACTTGGTGGAACAGACTGTTCACAGCACAGAGGCGGACACACACCTCACAGAGAATCTGCAGCTCATACAGAACAGACTGCAAAATGTGTTTACCAAACACGGGCTGGAGAAGATGAACGTTATTGGGGCTTCTTATGACCCCTATGAGCACGAGATTGTGTGCCACACACCAGCTGATGGACACCAGCCCGGCACTGTAGCCATCGTGAAGCAGGATGGTTACAAGCTACACGGGCGCACTATTCGATTTGCGCACGTGGGGATCGCTGTAGAAGTACAGGAGTCATAACTTCAACCTCTTGTACTGTGTATTGTACAGTTTTCTTTTTGTTTTAACAGATTTATATGTACATGATACATTTGGGAAATTTATATGTACACACACGAAGTTTCTTATTTAATTTCCACTTTGATTATTTTTTCTTTCGAGTTTATAAGTTATATAAAACTAATGAGTTCTCCCTCTAATAAATTATTCCGTTGGGGTTATCAACAGTCCCACAGGCCACGAAAATAGTTTTATATATCTTAACACGAACATAGTTTATATTTACTAGAGCGATCATTTTTAAAACTGTAAGGCTTTTTGCATTTTTGACATTCTTTATAAGCATTGCCGGTGTGTCGGTGGGTATCGTTTGCTCCCACGTCATATTTTAGACGGTACTTTTCTTTTGATTGGTACACACCCAAAAATGCTTGAATGGTACATGCGTTCCAAGACACTGAGAATATAAATGGAAAGCTTGTAGAATGCACAATACAGCCCAAAATACAACTAACACACGTTTTACCAATTTAACATGTTCTATTCGCGTTCATCTTGGTGCTGTGAAGCCAAATTCATGTTGTGTTTAAACGTGCAGATTAGGATGAGGACTGAAGTCCATTCTGCTCCAATCTTCATATCAATTATTTGCTTTATGTTGAGCATATTTATCTTATGTTGAGCTGCATTTAAGCCCAGTTACCTTTTTAAAAAGCCGTCAGTGGTGAATTTGTTTGCATTTAGAGAATCTTGTGTTGTTTTCTCTCTCATGCTGGTGTCGTAACCAGAGTCACCGTTTCAGCAGCAGTGAGGAGAATCTCTTTCTAACCTGCCAGGCTGGAAGCACTGCTGAAACTTGCCCTTCATGTTTACTTCATGTTAACGCTCACGTGTCAGTATTTTTTTAAATTCCTCAGTATTAAAATCCTGCAGCAGTGCATGTGAGCAGTGAAAAGTGTTTTGGGGAAATGTAATTGGGAACTTGTTTTTTTATTAGAATGCTTTATCTTTTGGACCATAATAATTTGTGTGCATGTCTTAGTTTACTGGATAAAAGCTTTTGGATCAACTGACAGTTTTCTTTACAATTAAAAACATTATATTCGATGGAGGAACTAGAGAGGCACAGCTTTAACATACGCTGGCCTCCAGTGCTAGATTTGTGTGGCTCAATTAAGTCCAGAAAGACTTATTTATATCAAAATATAAATATTAGTCATGCCCCCAAAACCAAAGTGTATAGGTTTTGTGTAGGAAGAAGGCATTTGTGCACCTTACTTAAACATATGGAATGCATGAATGTTAGAGAGGACCTTGTATGGGTTTTTTTTTCTTTTTGTTGCTGTATTTGATATTTATGTACATATTTAAGTTATGGAATTTGTATATTAGATTTTTGTTTGACATCTGCAATAATACAGTGAGGAAGCTTTTGATAAATAAGTATTCTGTCTTTGATATCAATGTTTTTGATTATCACTATTTTGTTAGAATAAAATGATTACAACATTGTGTGAAAAATGTTTTATTACTTAAACGGGTCTGTTCGTGTTGAATATTCTTGTGTAATTCATTACACAACAACACAACTCCACATTTTCTCCCAGCCCAAGAACAATTTTTAAGGATTTTTCGAAAGTCATGTCAAATAATGGCTTATTTTTAACTCCGCATGAGCTATTAGCACGAGTTAACGCTGCTACTTTGCTGTATGTTGTTCACGTTTGAACGTAAGTTTTTGCACCCCTGCAGTTTTCGTCATTCCGAATTGCAAATGCATCACGCAGTCCATCGAGTCGTCTTACAGCTGGATCGATTTTCAAAGCAACAATATTTTCAGACATCTTTTAATCACTTCTTTTAAACGCAAACACAGATTAGGTGCAGCGTGACCAGTAACAGCTTATTAGCACATAAGCGACGTGACTCAAAACGACGTGTTCCTGAAAAGAATTCAACTAGTTGTATCTCTAATATGTAAGTCATGATGTGCTATGAATTTCAGGGACACGTTTGGCACGTACAGTCCACAGACATGTTTAAATTTGTTTAGTAACAGGTGTATCAGATGTAATTCCTCACACTTCTGTCTGTACACACCTCGACTCAGAAGTGTGGAATATGAACATACCAAATTTCCTCATAACCCTGCACTGTTTTATTAATGAAACTGTTTACACGGCACTACTGCACTTTCTTTGTGACAAATAAAGCCAGAAAGTAAATACTGTTCAATAGCAGAGAATAGAAACACTTTTATTTTTATTACTGTAAATTCTTATATTCTTATTAATATACTTCATTATTGTGTTTATCTTAACTTCTGTCTGGCATTCTTAACGACCAGCAAAGTAAGAATTTCACTGTACAAGGAAAAACTGCTTTCTTATTGTGTATATGACAATAAATCTTTGAATCTTGAATGTTAAAAAAATTAACAGTCGTTTTGTTTTCTCCGGTCCACCAGGGGCGCTGTTCACAAACTCGGGCCGCACAGAATAACGGGAAGTGAACTGCAGCCCATGTGTTTCGTCTCGGCACGTGTTTACTGCGCTGTGTAAAAGCGACACAACTGGACTCAGATTTAAATACTTTATACTTTAATAATTAATACAAAATGACTAAAACGAAGAAAGAGAAAAGCTTTGTCGAGGAGGAAACACCGGAAAAGTCGTACCAGGATTTAATAGTGAACATGAATCCCATCGCGTCTCCATTGGCGTCCAAAAAACTCAGCAAGAAACTTTACAAATGCATCAAGAAAGGTAGTAAACATCTGTTTACCTGCTGTTAATAAACACTGGCACAACATCTGGCGACTCTACCAACAATAAACAATCACATTAAAAGAATCAGACTGTCTAATAATGTCATTATTAATTATACAAATTGTCTAGTAAATAAAAATCTGTTTTAATCATTCCCAGGTTAAATAGGGGAGTCACACCAACAAACAACAGACAGTCTTAGAATAAATAAATAAATGGACTAAATGTGGTTCAAATGGCAAAACAGCTTAACGAGCATCTGAATGTGAACTCGAGTTACGAGCAGAACTTTCACAACTAGAAGAATTTCATCATAATATGTTTTATATATGAATATAATATTATTATATATTAATATATTATATATATTATATCCTTGGTAATATTAAAAGTAATGATAATGCCATTTAAGTGTAGAAACCACCAGTCTTGTCATTTACTTTCCATTTATCTTTTTTAATTAATGAATTAATTATTTGTAATTAGTTATATATTATTTATTTATTATTTATCTATTTATTTTACTTACCATTTATCTTTTTTAATTAATTTATTTATTATTTATAATTAATTATATATTATTGTTATATTTATTTATTTTACTTTCCATTTATCTTTTTTAATTTATTTATTTATTATTTATAATTAATTATATATTATTGTTATATTTATTTTTTTTACTTTCCATTTATCTTTTTAATTCTCATTCTTTTGGTTTGTGTTTCTGTTATTTCGAATAGCGGCGAAGCAAAAACAGATCCGGCGGGGAGTCAAAGAAGTGCAGAAGTTCATCAACAAAGGAGAGAAGGGGTAAGAAGGGGTAAGAAGGGGTAAGAAGGGGTAAGAATTCAGGGTGGAGCAGTTTTTAGGTTCGTATCAGTCACCTTGCTCGAAGAAATCCCGGATAAGACCAATCCTGTACATCCGGGCTGTTCAGGATTTCATTTCACACAGTCCAAAGACGTGTCTGGGTGCATCTGGGATTCTGAAACTGTTTTCGTAGCCTGTAACAGACGGACGACCTGTTCGGGTGTTTAGTGTATTTTGCCTTGTGTGTGTGTGTGTGTCCCACAGTGACCCTAAATATGATTTAAGCGCTGTTAAAACTCGATGGGCAGAGGATTTAAGAGTCACAAACGGAATATTAAATGTGATGTTCTTTGTTCTAATTCTTCGTGAGCACAATGGCTGGGTTGGTAGCACAGTTGCAGCTCTTCTTCAGTACCTCGCCGGCCCACAGGGGGGCAGCAGCGTACAGGTTGTAAAGCGCTGTTCCACATGTGTAGTTTTATTGTACGTAGTGTAAATGTGTTGTGAATGTTTTGTATGCAGGATTGTGGTGCTTGCTGGAGATACTCTACCAATTGAAGTTTACTGTCACCTGCCCGTCATGTGCGAGGATAAAAACCTGCCCTACGCTTACATCCCCTCCAAAGTGGTACGAGGTTTCTTTCTTTTACCCGACATCAAATATTCATCTGGTGTGTATTTTTTAATACATCATGCTTCACGTTCATAGGGAGAAAGAAACCGGTTATGGTTGTTTTACTACTCGTATGTTGACTTGCGTTTTATTTCAGGATTTGGGATCTTCGGCGGGTTCGAAACGGCCAACGTGTGTCATCATGATTAAACCACACGACGAATACCAAGAGGCGTATGATGAGTGTGTGGAGGAAGTATCGGCCCTCCCCAAACCTTTATAAAACGTTCCGTTTGTGTAGAACATCGCAACACAATTGTTTTGTTAAATCATTTTCACCAGGCAGGTTGGACCGTTCGCCACGTCTCAAGGATCTTTTCATTCGAGCCTCTCGGAACCGTTTTTGTCGAGCTAAAATCATTCTCAGATCAATAGATTTTCGTTATAGTTTAGTTTTTTTTATATATTAGCTCTTTTATTAGGAAGATTCTCATTGAATTTTCATATTTGCATGTTCATAATACTGTACAGTTTTGATTAAAGATGACAAAAATGTCTCCTCTTTGTTGTGCTTCTTTTTTCTGTTTTTAATCCATATAAATGATGGAAAAATATTGAGTTTGGTGTTTACTTTTGTTCCCGCTGACCATTTTTCACTTATTAGCATTGGAACGAACTTAAAACTGTTGTAAATAAAGGATTTCAATATTTGTGACAGTAACATTACGTGTTAATGGTAGATTTCAGTGTAGAAGCACTGATTCCATTTACAATTCCATTGATTTTGAACGTCAAGAAGTCTGAATTCATCCCACAGTTTATTAAACTTCTGGATAAAACATTTACACATCACTGAACTGCTTTACGGCTTCTGTACAAACACACGAGTTTATAAATGGCATCAATAATACAGAAGAAAGGGACAGTGTTGCCTAGTGGGTAGAGCGTTGGGCTGGGAACCCAAAGGTTGGGGGTTCAAATCCAGGCTCTCCTACACTCCACTAGACTGTTGGGTCCTTGAGCGAGACCCTTAACCCTGTCTGCTCCAGGGGCGCCGTACATTGGTTTACCCTGCGCTTTGACCCCAAAACTTCCAGACAAGTTGGGATATGTGAAGAGAAACATTTCATTGTACTGAACATCTGTATATGTGTAATGACAAATAAAATTTGATTTGATTTGAATTTGATTCAATTGCCCATTTTATTCTCCTTTTGGAGCCTTTATAGTACTTTGATAGTACAAAACACGCACGGCAGCGCCATCTAGTGGTGATGGAATATAAGATGAAATTTGCCACATGAACTCACATGAATGATACGAAGCTCATCTGAATAAAAAGAAAAACACTTTCTTCATCAGTCATTCACTTGGAACCATTATTAGACCCAATCAAACAAATAAAGATAAATCTGCTTTCGATTCATCCTGGTATGTATTTACATTTTCAATATTTGGCAGGTGCTTGGATCCAAAGTGACTTACACTTTACGACTGAACATGATTTTGCTCCGGGGTCTAACAGTAGCAACTTGGCAGTGGTAAGACTCGAACCGGCGATCTTTGTATTACTAGTCTAGTATTTTGACAGCTTTGTTTCCTCCCACAGTCCAAAAACATCCAGGCATGAGTGTGTTTGATGTGATATGTTTTAACAATTCATGAGCAATTCATAACAAATTCCTGTCATGAATTTGACCTGGAGTGTAAAAGCTCAATAAATAAAAACAATAAGCTTGCAAATATTAACTATAATTGTAGCCTACGTTTGTTTTGTATGATAAGACTTTACTTGTAGGTTGTGTTTCCTCATGATGGGGGTAAACAGCTCACATGAATATGATGATCTGTGTGAGCAGAAGGTCACAAATAACTGTAACAGATACACCGAATCCAGTAAACAAGTAAACACTCGTACTGAGCTCTGTTTGTAAAGATTTGTAAACTTTGTAAAGCTGACAATTATAACGAAACACCACTTTGAGCAATTGAGGAGCAATTGAGAAGCTCAGGAGCCCAACAGTGTAAACTTAAAGAGAGCAGCTATGGCTTGAACCAGTGACTTTATAGTCCAGACGTCTCTTGCTCAGTAAGTGAGCCAGTACAATGAGAACATTGAGAACCCGAAGCTTTTAAGTGAAATGTACCATGCTGTGCTCACACTCCTTGGGTACGATAAGTTTATAAGTACGGCACGCCAGTTTATAGTTGAGTCCGTTGTTATTGTCCCAGTACTCGTTCCCCAGAACACAATAACTGATGGCAAATTCCAGAGTCGCTCCTGGTTCCAGGATGAACGGTGGAACTGGTAAACGGAAACGAAAGACATCCGATTCCAGTCCGGGTTCATCCCGATGCACCGTAGCGATCCAGTTTGCTTTTATGTTCGTGCTGCTCTTCCAGTCCGTGAATGAGTAGCAGACGGTGACCCGCTTCTCAAAGGCCAGGTTGAGGACTTGTGCAGTGCCGGTGATGCCGAGCTCAGAGCAGTGGACCTGCTCGAGACAAACTCGCTGACGGAACAACCGCTCGAGGAAATCAGGTCGGGAACCCATGTGCTCGGGGAAAAATGGCTGGAAGAAGGGCAATGACAGTTCCAGGTGCTTTCCTGATGCAAGCTCTGAACTGGCTAGTAACCTGTTGATGACATGTTCTGGCACCGTAGGGTCTTCTCCGGCTCGAAAGAATTTAACATGTTCAAGCTCCAGGCCTAGACAGTCCACAAATCGAACCTGTGAGTTTCTGCGAGTCTTCTGGACATCTGAAGTTGTAAGAGAGCGAGCACGTCTTCGTGTTGTGGTGCTGGTCACTGGATTATAGGTTAAACCATGATGGGTAAAACTCTCCCCCGAAGGAGAGGGTCGAGGACTTGGGGGGCGTATCGCCACTGGTTTCCTTTGAGGAGCAGGCTGCGGGTCGTAGATGTCTCGGAGACGGATGGTCCTGCAGGGACGAGACGTTTCGTCGGGTTCATTCCAGATCTGTGATGGGTTCGGGATGGACACAGACATTTTGCTTCTGCTGTCAAATAAAAAAATAGTTTGATTTTCAGCGTAGGTGAGCTTTTGATGAACGATTGGTTTAGTTTAAAAAAATCCTGCAAAGTAAGATGAAGTTGGTGTGGTCAAGTTCGAAGCTTTTTGCATCACTTTACTCTAGAGCTATTGTATATGCCTAGGGAATCGAACCCAGTACCTTCTTGTGTGGAGGCGACCCAGGTGGCATCTATCATCCACCATGGGACCACTGCCCGTCGGTGCCTGATGCCTTGGCATCAGATTCCAACCGTCATTGTTGTTCATTCACATACAGCGGTTCACATTGGAACCGGCACTACAATGTCTGTGTTTATATCTACAATACAAGCATCTCTTTCACTGTCTTTGGACTGTAGGAGGAAACTCGGAGAGACTCCGAAGGAATCCATGTAGACACTAGAAGAATTAGACACAGAAAGTATCTGGACCACCACATCTGGTGGTGGAAGCTTAGGACCTTCTTGCCGTCAGACGACAGTGCTATCGTTGACAGCACCATGCAATGCAGCGTCAAGACCACAAGAGGGAGCACCACAGCCATCAAAACAACAAACCGTGCATGCCTGTAGTTAAAGTAGTCACTCTCTGCATATAGTGGTGCCTCGATGTTTCGCATATATACAGAATAATTCTGTGTTCAAAATCGATCCGCTGAAACCTAAAACAGTGAACTTTCTCGCACGAACACAAACATATATACATATATATATACATTGTACATTATAAACCCCTACCTTGTTAGATTAGGAACCCCGGCGTGCATTGCAGTGCATTTCTGTGCTCTTGCATAAAGATTCCACATCACAACCCCTGACATTTAGCTGTGGAACCGGTAGGAGGAGCTGTTTCAGAGAAACGCCTTTATTATTTATTCTTAGACACCAGCACGAGTGATCAGAGGGAACCGAACCGTTACTGTGTCTATAAATACACTCCTGAGCTACGTGCATGGTCATCTTATTTTTGGAAGTGG
>JAOTRQ010045749.1:0-16596 GCA_028565875.1 Hoplisoma paleatum
ATTATGAATGTCTGGAGGCTCTTGGATTAATTTCCTTTTTTATTTATAATTTATTTTGTAAAAAAAACTGTTGTATATAAGCAATAGAACACTCGAGGTCGTGTGTTATCTCGAAATAACATCACGGCTGTGATTATCTACAGTCGCCTTCGGCTCGTGCCTGTGACCGAATCACAGCCGTGATGTTATTTCGTGATAACACACTCCCTCTCGTGTTCTATTGCTTAAGTATATATTACATAGTATATATTATATAGTATATATTATATAGTATATATTTAATTGAACAGTATCACATTGATTATAAACGAGCCAGTGTGTGTTATAAATCTTTCTGCTGTTTCCTGATCCTTTGTGTGTGTGTTTCAGGTGTTTAAGCGCTTCGTTGAGATCGGCCGTGTTGCGTACATCGCCTTCGGTCCTCATGAGGGCAAACTGGTGGCGATCGTCGATGTCATTGACCAGAACCGGGTAAGTGTGTGTGTGTGTGTGTGTGTGTGTGGTTTTAGTATACCGATACTTACCAAGCAAGCAATACGATCCTGTGTTCGATCCGTAAGTGAGGGTCATTCCAAGTCCTTTCTATGTGCAATTTGCATGTTTTCTGTTCTCTCTCTCTCTCTCTCTTGCGCACACACAGTCCAAAAACATGCCAGTGAGGTGGGTTGGAGATATTTAAATGTCCCCAGTTGTTTGGTATAATCGGGTGTACAGATGAGACCTGAATAACACGGATGTCTATGATGTAACCGTTCGACATGTTAGTAAGAGAAGCTGATTTGTGGACTGTTGTGTCTCCGAGCAGGCGCTGGTGGACGGTCCATGCACCGGTGTGAGGAGACAGGCCATGCCATTCAAGTGCATGCAGCTCACAGATTACGTCATCAAAGTGCCTCATGGGTAAGTTACCGTTTCCCCCGATTCTCCCGTGATGATGTTTCGCCTTGAACTGTTTTATACGGACGAGATCTTGTTCAGAAACATCTACTGTACACAGACCTCTTAAACGTTTGCTCTGTAATGTAAACTCTCTCTCCTCTCTCTCTCTCTCTCTCTCTCTCTGCAGTGCTCGTCAGAAGTTTGTGAGACGCGCTTGGGAGAAGGCAGAGGTCACCAAGAAATGGGAAGAAAGCAGCTGGGCCAAGAAGATTGAAGCCAGAGAAAAGGTAACCACCCGACGAGCTCGTTCATGACCACCGTTAGTTTAAAAGCTCGCCGGTTATTAATCCCGATCAATTCTGACTCACTTTCAGAGAGCCAAGATGACCGACTTCGACCGTTTCAAGGTCATGAAGGCCAAGAAAATGGTGAGTTTGTATTTCGATTGAGTTTAAACCCTTTGGGAACTGTGATTTCATTATTGGGGACCTCGTTCTTACACAGAATGGAATTCTGGAATTAGCGCGGCGACATTAGTTGTAATTTAAGCTTTTAATTTTACATTTAGTTAAAGAATCTTATCCTGTGTTTAGAAGTTTGTTCACACTGAGCTCGTGTGTTCTGATTCTTTTCTAACCTGCTTCTCGTTTTTATTTACAGAGAAACAAGATCATCAAGCACGAGATGAAAAAACTCCAGAAATCTGCGCGTTCTGCGGCTAAAAAGGCTTAAAAATTCTCTTCAATAAATCTGTTTGAAATATTCATGAATGTTGTGTGTGTGTTTTTACAGAATTTTGTGTAACTTTTTTTATTCAAGGCTGAATAATATTGATCTTGTAGGAAATTAAAACATCTGTGCTATTTATATTATAAAAGGCAGAATAGAGAATACAAGTGACCTGGACCTTCACAAAACACCTGGGTTACAGGCTGGTAAGACTGGTAGATGATCACTGAGCAGCGTCCATGTAGATTTGAGGGAATAGAACCGATCATCACGCCGCTGTTAGTGGGTTAAAGTTCAGCCTCGTGGGCTCCTGGGACCCAGCAGGAGGGGGTGAAAGTTCCATCATCACCCTCGACTTTGTTTTCTGAGTGTTTTCATCACGACAGCATTTAAAGAAGCGACATGGAGGAAGATCTGAAAGATCTGATCGAGTACAGAAGGAGGTAACGAACGTTTATCATGTTTATTATAATAAATGTCTTCCGCTTAAAGAGAGAATCCGTGATCAAGCTGTGTGTGTGTGTGTGTGTGTGTGTCTACGTCTACCTCAGATCCTCATGGCTCTCCAGTTTAATACCGTCCTGGTGCCCCAGCTCGGCCGTCCACCTTAAAAATGCAGAGGACAAAATTCTTGAACGTGAGTCTCGAAAACCTTTATTTATTTATTTATTTTTCTTTGGACTGTTGGAGAGGCATCGATCCTCCTGGTCCTCGTTTAGCCTCCGATTCACCAGTCCGAAATTCCTCCTGATTACATCTTAACTTTTAATCTTATTATTTATCAGCGTGTGGAAAAGAATGTTTACGTTCAACAGGGCCGAACTTTAATAACCCGTTTTGTTTGTTTGTTTGTGTCACACCACCAGACCATAAGGAGGAGCACTACGGTCATCCAAAGTGGTGTAGCGTGTAGTTAAAAGTGGTCGCTCGCTGCATACGGCGGCCCACTAATCTTCCAAAGCGACTTACTGTAGTTACAGTAGCGGTTTGAGCGATTTGGTCGGTTAGGGGTCTCGACCGAGGGCCCGACTGGAGCAGCCTGTAGTGAGGTTTGAACCTTCACCGTTTTCGGATTACTAGTCCTGTGCCTCAACTACTTCTAAGAGTATGTTGTTCAGTATCGATTAGTTTAAAATCTACACAGACAAAGGTGACCGAACGCACAGAGACTCGGCGCCACCTGGTGTTGTGGCGCTGAATCACTGTGCAGCTTTGGTTTTAATCCTTCGAACCTCGTTGACATTTTTCTTAGCCATCAAGCTCCAGTCCACCAGGGGTCACGTCCCCATATCGGACGGGAACTACATCTGGACGGTGGGTCTGAACGGCCGTAAATGCGACCGGACCTGTGCCGCCGGGCGCCGCCGGCTCCCCCTGGTGCTGCTGCACGGCTTCGGCGGTGGCGTGGGATTGTGGGTGAAGAATCTGGCCGCCCTGGCCGACGGCGGGAGACCCGTGTACGCCATGGACCTGCTGGGGTTCGGGCGCAGCAGCCGTAAGTCCGCGAGCGGCGACGCCCAGGAGGCGGAGGAACGGTTCATCCGCTCGCTGGAGGAGTGGAGGGAGGCCGTGGGGGTGGACACCATGATCCTGTTGGGTCACGACCTGGGCGGCTACGTGGCCGCCGCGTACGCCATCGAGCACCCGCACAGGTGAGTGTGATGAAGATCCACCGCCGGTGTGCTAGTGTAGCATTTTGTTTATACACGTTCCGGGTGTAAATAAATCAAAATATTTGTTTGTTTGTTTGTTGAAGGGTGAAACACTTGGTGCTGGTGGAACCGTGGGGTTTCTCCGAGAGACCCGAGGTGCAGGAGTCGAACCGGTCGGTCCCACTGTGGATCCAGATCCTGGGGAGAGCGATGAACCCATTTAACCCACTGGCTCTTCTCAGGGTGATCGGCCCCCTGGGTAAATAAAAACAAATACAAACCCCCGTTCGTATCCACATCATCTTAATTTGTTTGTTTTGGTTAAACCCGCGTACATGATGAGAATGAAATATAAACTCCGGTATGAGGTATAAGTAACTCTGGTCGGCATGGTAACCATGAATGAAATAAAAATAGGCCAAGTAATGTTAGAAAGTATTAAAAGTGCCGCACAACAACAACAACAACAACAACAACTCAGTGTTGATGTGTGTGTGTGTGTGTCTTCTCAGAGTCCAAAGACATGCAGTCAGGTTAATTGGGGACACCAAAATTGTCCTGTGCGCGCGTGTGTGTGTGTGTGTGTGTGTGTGTGTACCCTGCAACAGACCGGCGGTGACCTGTTCAGGTGTTTAGTGTAATTGCCCCGGTTTCCGTGACAAAGTTTAAACGGTGTGCTCTCTCACTACTCACCGCCGCCCCCTAGTGTGCGTTTGACTACACGGCTGGGGTTCAACGTGAAGAGATTTAATTCCTCACCGGTGACACGAGTTTCAAGTTCTAAATGATTTCATTCACTTTGTTTTTCAGGTCCGTTACTTTTGCAGGTTCTCCGATCCGACTTTAAACAGAAGTACGCCACCGTGTTCGATGACGACACGGTGCACGATTACCTTTACCATCTCAATGTTCAGATTCCCAGGTGAACACTCAGGCTGGAGCGTCAGCTCGGCATTTAACGCTCCCCCCACAAGTCCAAAGACAGGACCCAGGGTTAAGCCGCGCTTGATTTTTTATTTATTTATCGGCAGCGGTGAGACGGCGTTCAAGAGCATGACCGTCTCGTACGCCTGGGCCCAGCGACCCATGATGCACCGCGTGGGGATGATTCGTCCAGCCACCCCCATCTCCATCGTCTGTGGTTCCCGCTCCTGCATCGACGGCCAATCAGGACGAGCCATTCGAGAGCTGCGTCCCGATTCGCGGACGGACCTGATCGTAAGTGCGCGGCGAACCGCAGATCCACAAGGGGGAGCACTACGGCCATCAAAACCGTGCATGTTTAAAATTATTTGTGGAAAACCAGACGCCCTCTAGTGTTGAGGTGGTGAATTACTTTTACAGAACTGAATAGAAACGAATTAAGTTTCCTTTAATACTACATTTTTTAAAAAGTTCCTTCTGTTGAATATATGTTCCTGTCTCACCCTCCTGTAGATCATCGCCGGGGCCGGTCACTACGTGTTCGCCGACCAAGCCGACGACTTTAACCGGGCCGTGCTGCAGATCTGCAGGGACGCCGACGCCACCGCCGTCGCCGCAGACGACAGAAACGAATGAGAGTCACTTTTTATAACTGTGTGTTTGTGTCTAATAATCAGAAACATTTTTCAGTAAACAATTTTAAACTCCGTAACAATTCAATAAATCACGTTTGTTTAAAATCGAGCCAAAGTGCAGGAAAATGAATTTGTTGTTTTATTGTTTGTTTTTTTATTGGTTGGATGAATAAATTCTTTTCTGTCCTGTTTCTTCATCGTAACAACGAAACAAAGCAAATAAATGTAATAAATAAATCATCTTTCGTGAGAGAATTCTTCACTGAGTGTCGAGTTTAATATCGAGACCGGAATCTGAATGAATGTCTCCCACAGTCCAAAAACATGCAGTCGGTGAAAGAATTCGTTATTTAAAAAGGTAATTAAATAAAAATGACATCAAAATGTGGTGGAATAAAAAATTGACACACTAATGAGAATTTGGATTCGATTAAATTGTTTATTTTTCAAACATTTAAAAGAAAAATCTCAACGACAAACAAACTTCAGTTTCTGAAAATAAGATGGACACACACACACACACACACACACACGTACACACACAAACGAATCAACACACACACACCCACCTATAATACTTTCTCAAAACTTGTTAACGATTATTAACAATGAAACAAACCGCTGAATGAGGAACTAAATTGGAACAGCGCGGACGTCGATGGCGCAGAACAATGGTGCCATATGAAATCTCGGCCCGTGGGCCGCGTCCGGCTCTGAGACATGAACTTAACGAAACGGGGCGTCGAGAGATTCGACGAAGAGTTGAAAGAGAAATACAAAATAAGAGCTGGAGAAAAAGATGAGCAGTTTCTGCACGTTTTGGTGGCGTGTGGCGGATTTTACCCAGCATCCTCTTCGCCGGCGCTCGGCCACATCTCCTGCGCCCAGCTGCGGTTGTGCGAGAGCCATTTGGCCGCCGAGCCGCGGTCCAGATGAAAGATCTGCTCCTGCTCCGGATTGACGACCATGTAGCGGATGCAGAGTTTGGGATTCGGGATCGTCGCCGCCAAGAGGAGCCGACATCCGGCCGCCAGATACGAACTCTCCAACGCGTCGTCGCCACACAGGACGCTAACACACACACACACACACACACACACGATCAGCACCGCAAACGCTGCTACACGGGTTATAACAAGAGATGTTTTTACACCTATAAGACATGTCAGTGGGACGATCTGTCGGCTGTGTGTGTAAATTCCCTTACTGTGACCTCACAATAAGGAAGAAAATATTATTATATTTATTATTATTATTATATTTATATTTATTATTATATATATATATTATATTTATTATTATTATTATTATTATTATACAGATTATTATTATTACATTCAGGAGAAACATGAACACAGAACAGAAACGTTTCGGGGTTCTGATCTGTATTTTATTCACTACACGACACCACGTGGGTCTCCGCCGGGTCCTCCGGTTCTCCTCCCACCGTCCACAGACATGCGGTGAAATGAACGGCTACCGCTTGAGGGTGATGAGCAGTGGCGTGGGAGCCTCGGTTCGAAGGACGCGACCCACACCGGTGACGAACATCTCAAACGCCAGCGTCATCTCCATCTCAGAGAGGCTGCAGGGGACATCCAGCGAGTCCTTCTGACACACGATGGTGGAATAATAACCTGCCGTGTGGGCACCTGACACACACACACACACACACGTGTGATTTAACATGTGTGTGTGTTCCGGCTCCCCAGAACCCCCCGCGACTCACGTTTGAAGAGCGTCCGGGCGCGACCCCACATGTTCTGCTTGCCCAGCTTGTGGACGAGATGGTGGAGCGTGGGCGTGTCCACGTGGATGTTCCACATCAGCATGAACTCCAGAGTATCCGCGGCAACCAGCAGCACCTGATTGGACACCCACATTCTTAGGTGTGCGTTAAAGACGGCGCTGTACTCACCTGGCTGGACGCCATCTGACGACACACACACACACACACACACACACACACACACACGGGGATCAATACAATGCAACCTAGCTAGGTTTCATTCATCACACAAGTTTCAACGTCACACAAGTCACATTGTCGATTCCACATCTTGCCTTACATCTGCATGTCTTCGGACTGTAGGAGGAAACCCAAGCAGACTCCCAATATAAAGCCACGGTGGGGGGGTGGGGGGGGGTGTCACCTTATCGGACAGATCGTAAATGCCGTACACGTCACTTATAAGCACTTATAATGCATTAATATTTTTCCACTCATTGCATTTCCACATCTGCATGGCTTTCCTCCCACGGTCCAAAGACATGCAGTCGGGTTTACATGAGAAACCGGAGGTGAGGGACTCACCGAGCGCCTGACTGACCCCGGGCAGGTGTGTTAGGACCTCCAGCGTGTCTCGGTGTGATGTTTTGGCGGCGAGCTGAATGAGAACTCGCCTGCGCTCGTGAACGTCTCCCTCATCACACGGCCACACGGCCGAGGTCACGAACCAATCGTTCTCTACACACACGCACGCACGCACACACGCACGCACGCACGCACACACACACACACACCACAGAGAAATAAATACAGGGTAAACCTGTACAATAAATAAACAATAAATGCATCTAAAGTTATTTATCTTATTAACTTTATATTATTATAAACATCTAATTAACTTTGTATTATTATTATAAACATCGTATTAACTTTATATTATTATTATAAACATCGTATTAACTTTATATTATTATTATAAACATCTTATTAACTTTATATTATTATTATAAACATCGTATTAACTTTATATTATTATTATAAACATCGTATTAACCAGATTTGGTTTAAAACCCCACTTTTTGAGCACCCCTCCCCCCCAGTTGTTACCCCTGAGCATGTTAAGTGCCCCCTCGATGCTGCCACTGTTGAGGTAGAGTTCCGTCACCATGGTGACCAGCTGACATCGGGATGGTTTGTTCTCGTCGCAGTAGAAGCCTTTGAGTGTGAAGAAGTCGACCTGCAGCCGGGACGTCACTTCCACCACTTTCATTCCCTACAGACACACAACAGCGGCGCGTTCCATACAAACAAACAACAACAACAATGACGACGCACAATCTGAGAGCGTTATAAATAATAATATTAATAAAAGAACGCACCTTGATCCAGTCTCGACTTCTGTGGTAGTTAAACATCAGTGAGACTCCCAATCGACCCAGAAAGCTTTTAACCAGTCCATCTGCTGACACTGTCTGACAAACTTGGAGGTAACACACACACACACACACACGATGAAACAAACCTTCTGATGACCTTATGACTGTTCAGTGAAGTGTTATGCAGCGTAGCGTCATGGTTACCGGACTCGGCGAACGTCTCATAAGGCAGAGTGAGTTTATCTTTGGGATCCTTTAGAAGGGCCACGGTGAGGCAAGAGCAGAACCTGGTGAGCTCCACCACGCTGTGTCGACCTTCACACACGCTACAGAAGACCCGTGCCAGCGCCGACCAGTCGTCCTGCTGTTTAAATACCTGAACAATAAAAACCCGTTCAGGACACAAAGTTCTTCATTACATTCTTTATAATCGGCGTCAATCTGTTCAGAAACAAATATCCTATAAATAAATATTTTTCAGCCACTTTGGGATGAATGAATCTTCCGCATTGAACCCGGAACCTGTGATGTGATCCGTATCGATGCTTTTCCATCGTTTTTACCCCCCCCCCTCCTCTTCTACCCACTTCTCTCGGTTCCGGTGTGCTAGTAGAAAAAGTCACACGTCTCACCTCGACTTGTACTACAGCCTGGGCCAGATCAGAGACTTCAGCAGTGTGGGGGTTGATAGCCAGAGCTCTGCGCACACACACACACACACACACACACACACAGTAGTGTAATAAACGTGCGAGATGAACACGTAACCAAGGTGACGCTCACATCCATTCGAGACGCACCGACATTTCACCGCGTGGAAGATCTCCAGATGATGTCTCGGTATGTGAAGCAAGACAAGCTGAGTCTGCATGATCTCACACTGCTCCACACTGAACACACACCCCACTTCGATGATCTACACACACACACACACATTCAGCTTCGACACTGAACTGTCCCATGAATGAATGGTGTGTGCAGCCTGGTGTACTTACCAAAGTGTTACTGTCTACCCTGTGCCCACTGAACTCCCAAACACACACACACACACACACACTTTAGGTTTATAACTGGCTACAGTTTACCTTAGATGTGAGAAGTATAAGCTCGGGTACGAAGCTGTGCAAGCCTCTTTCTCGAGCATGATAATAAAGGGCGACCACAAACTCAGGATGAGGCTGAGAACACACACACACACACACACACACACACAGACACACACACACAATAAGACTTCATTGCCGGCGAGATGCAGGCTGTGTGGCTCTCGAGCGAGGTGTTAACACTCACTGTTCTCCGGTGTGTGAGGAGTGTGTTGAGCACCGATACAAGGTCCACGAGCAGCTCCAGGCTGAGCAGAGACGAGAGCAAAGAATCGACAACATTCTGACTGAAACTCGAACCCGGTAAATTAATCCTGTAATAGCCAACAAATACCTCCACTGTAGAGAGAGACAGAGAGAGAGAAAGAGAAAAAGAGAGAGAGAGAGAGAAACGGCTTCACACAACGGAAAACAATCGAAAACGAATCATAAATAACATCAGAGCATTTAAAAGAGTACAACTGCAGACCACCAGGGGGTGGCACTACTACAGCCATCAGAACTACGCCGCACGCTCGCAGTTCAAGTCGTCTCTTCCTTGTACACGGTGGCACTCCGGTGTTTTTACGATGTTAAAAAAAAAATCTACCATTTGGCTCCCTCTAGTGCCGTTGTGGTGAATTACTTCACCCGAACTATGCAAGCACATCAACGTGCATGGTCTCATTTACACACTCGAACCACATCCTTGACAAAACAGGTCGTTTCCAGCTTACAGAAGATGAATCAGTTCTAGTTTTTGATGTCAAACAGTTCACCTCAATCGCACATCGTTGGACTGTGGGAGGAGACGACTGACGATGAAACGAGATGCTAAAAGACTGGAATGAAAACGATAAAAACCCTCGTGAAGCATCTGAAATGTGAGAGAAAGAAATGCGCGAGTGTCGGGAAGAACTTACCGGCTCGCTGTACTATTGGAGGCTTTCCGGTCCGGCAAAACTTCTGCACGGCGTTCATGCAGAACTGCGGCACAAACGGGTCGATCGTTACGTAAGTCCACGTACCACACAGCGCTCGGCATCTCGGACGTTACGTTCTGCACGTATACGGAGTATCACAAATACTAAACTGGGATCGGTCTGTTGTGCTCGGGGCTCTTCAGCAGACGAGCATTTAAAAAAAATGTATACAGTCGAATCCGGATTTAATACGTTATATATCATTTATATAACATATATGTTTTATTATAATTAAAACCTTTATTTTGCGAATAGTACACGTATAGCGAATGTACATGAAAAGAACTACTGTTGCTTAGCAACAAATTCTTCTAAACTATCTACATCACAATGTTTAGTTACTCAACATGCAAAGCTCAATAATAATAATAAAGCTTTAATTAAATTCTAGTCAACACTGTGATTTAACACGTTCTCTTGACCGTCTGCACTCGAACAAAAATCAACACAAACAAAAGACGCCGCTCACGTTCTTTAGCACCATTAAACGGAAATTTTGGTCCGAATAGGTGACTAACATTGGTGGTTAGTAGTAACACGTGGTTAGTAGTAAGAAAGTGTTTGGGGGGGAGGGGGAGGGGTTGAGGGTCTCAGTACCTGCTCGTCGTCTTTCCGTGGTAAGTGAGGGAACCAGCAGATGTTCCTCATACACACAGTGTGCTCGCTGAAGTAAAAGTGGCAGTACTGATGAGAAACGAAAATCAGTTTGGGCCCTTGTTCTTGACCCTTGTTCTTGACCCTCCCCCCCCTCCACCCCCCTCAATAATGAACGCGATACTCACGGACGAGGGCAACGGTCTCACCACGCTGACGTCTTTCCCGGCCATGGTACGAACTGCACACAGACGGATACACACACACACAGTTACACAATAAAACACACACAGTGCTCATTTGATGAGAGTTAAAGTGCTGGACTAGTAATCAGAAGGTCGGCGGTTCAAGCTCCAACCACTGCTTCTGTTGGACCCTGGAGTACGACTGTTAACTCATGTTAAAAACATGAGTTCGTTTTTGTAACGCCATGTTGTCGTATCTGTTGCGTTCATGGCAGGAATCAGTATTTTTCATACTAATTAAACTAATTAATACTAAATTACTTATTTAATTGTGTCGTCTGGTTTATATCAGGAAAGAATTTTCTCTTCTGTTAACCAGGATGTATCGAAGATGGATCTGAAGATTACAGGATTGTGTGGAAGCACTACAGCCACCAAAACAATGTCGTGCACAAGCTTATAGTTAAAGTCGTCTCTCCCTGTAGGTCTCGGTGCCTCGATGGTTTTGTTTACGATCAACTTTTTTTTTTTTTTTTTAATCAATCAGTGATCAAATCGGATGTTAAACGCAAGCGTGACTGAATCGTTTAGAGACGCCGCGCCCTCTAGTGTTGTAGCGATGAATGACATCACGACGAAGACGACCTCGGCGCCAAGCCATGAAAGGAAAGGTGGAGTCGAATCGTGAAATACACGAGTAAAAGTCGGAGGACAGATTGGTGCTGATTACGAGTTTGTAAGTCTCACAAACCTGTGGAGTGATTTTGCTGATTCACGAGACTCGGCTGGACCGCTTTCTTTGAGCTTTAAGACAAAAATGAAACACAAAAGTATGTTAGACTTTGATATTAAAGCTGCGTTAAGCACATGTGAAATGTCTCGGCGAGTCCGCACCTCTGCGAGTCCAAGTCCCAGACTATCTTGCGACTCCTGGCCGGAATCTCGCTTGCGACCGGAACCGCCCCCGTTCCGTTCTTGGGATCCGTCGCTTCCGTTTCCACGTGGATTCTGCCAAAGAGTTGTGGGTCGTCCTGAATGACGTCGAGCACGATGGCGTCCTCCTCGTACGCTCGCACTAGATCCAGATCACAGTCCTTAAACTTCAGACCGTTAGGTGCTGAATCCGTGTCGTCGTCGGCAACTTCGGCGGTCTCGTCTTCGTCCGACTGCTCGGAGGAAGACGGGCCACCGATGTCTTCGTCACTGGAAGTAGAAGAAGACGAGTCGTGTTTCCATTTTCTTTCCGCACTCGATCTTACAGGAAGTTCGACATCCGAGATTCCGGTTCTCGAACGATCCGGGTCGGGGGAGTCAGACAAAGCTGGGACAGCTGAGGAAACCGTGGTGGTCTGAGTCTGGGTTTTGATCCTGCCCGTTAAAGCCCCTGGTTTATTTTCCGTATCACCCGCGTGCTTCCTTGATTGAGTTGACAGGCGCCGATTTGCTGAGAAAGTGCGAAGATGAACAGATTTTCTGTCCGAAAGAGGAACCGACACCAGTCCAGGGATCATTAATTCTGCTCCGGACAGAAGTTGGTTTTGTTGACCAGAGTCCGACCGTGAATGTTTCTGTCCGTTTGGGGTCATTTGTACAGACGGACAAAGTCCATCAGCCAGGCTCGGCGCTTCTTCTGACCTTCCTACAGACGAGATCATGTTGAGACGGTCATCAGAAGTCTCCCGCTCACAACATCCATCATCAGGATGTGCTGGAAGATCTCGAGGTTCCTTCACAGGTGCTCGAGCGTCCACTTTTATTCCCCTCGCATCTTCTGAACACATCCTGAACGGATCTTCAGAACTTTCGTGGAACACACGGACAGATTCGGAGGCACTTTGGAGCTCCGTGGAACCTTCCGAAGCTTCACTCGGTTTGGACGATGACCTCCGTGTTTCACGATCCTGAGCCATGATGGTTTGGTTGCATGATTTGAGATCTTGAAGGTCGTTTTCAGTGTTGGAAGTTTTCTTCTCCTGAGACACACGACAATCGCTCGAGTTCGTTCTGGTTGCTTCGTTCTGATCGGCGGTTCTTCTCTCATTAAGCCTGTGAAATCCATTTATCGTGCAATTCGATGTTCTGTTGTATCCGAGCGCACGTCCTGCATCACGAAGCACGACTGTGGTCACGTCGGTACTCGATTCAGGACCGACAGACCGAATAAAAGCGTTTCCTGACTCTTGCAGGTATTTTTCTTTCCACGGTTCGGGTAGTGATGAGCGTTTTCCTACGATGCTGCTTTCGCCACTCGACTCAAGAACTTGATCTTCAGTAGTGTTTTTTCCACCGGTCACAGATCTCTCAACACAATGAGCGCCGCCACAGACCGATGACGAAGGGCGAAAAGGCCAAGACCGGTCCGTACGGGCACACGACGTGATGGTCGACCTGTCGAAGGCGGTGGTTCGTCGGCAGGAAAACGGATCTGGAATCTGTTCGCACGTTGTGAACTGATTTTTGTTGGCTTGTTGACCCGCCGAGGTCAAAGAAAGCTCTTCATAAAAAGACCTCAGAACGTTTCCAGAAAGTCTGACGTATCCAGACTGAACGTTCGAGATGTTCTTACGGACTTCGGAACCTTGTTTCACACATTCGCCGTTTCCTTTTGCAGCAGTCACGATGGTTTGATGATTCTGAGCACAGTCACGGTGGTTATTAGGGTTTAGACGTGACGCCAGGATGATGTCCCCAGCAGTGCGTTCGGGTCCGTTCATCAGACGTGTTTTCATGGTTCTGACCGCATCTTTGGTGACCCCAAGCGTCAGCGTCCAGAAAATGGTGTTACCACCAGACAGGGTGGTTCGGGCATTCTTTTTCTGTGCGTTGCTTGTGGGCATCTTGCTCGTCCCTTGGTCGGGAGTCTGAACGTGATCACCGAGTTCATCTGAAGTCACCCAACGTGTGTCAGAGCCTATTGATGAGGTCACTTCCTCTGGGGATCCGTGTCTGGGAAAGGGCCAAGTCCAGGAAGTGCGAGCACAGGAGGAGTAAGAACAAGCTTTGTACTCACGGGTTCTCTGGCAGGAAGGAGAACCGGTTTCTGCTTCTTCGTCAGAACTTTCGCTCGCACCAGCATCTTCCGGTCCATGCGTGGAGTCCGTACGTTTAACCGCTGGATTGTTTTGGTGCTTTCGTTCGGGCCGGACCCCGTGGCGGTCGGAGACATGGCGTGATATTATAGAACGATCGTAGCGCCCTGAGCTCAGATCTCCAGAAGCCGCTGTCGAGCGTGAATGTTCTACACCAGAGGCGAGTCTGAACGTTTCCCGGTCAAGTTTCCTTGTGACATTATTGGCTTCTGGGTCCAAACCGTCCTGGTTCACAGACGCGTCCGATTCTCCTGAAGCTTGATCACCTGAAGAAAGAGACGCAGAGCGATTGGTTGGAATACACATCCCCAAGGATTTACCAACAATCCACTTTGCACAATTTTCCACGTCGCCATTGCGCGCAAGAGAACCGAATCCTTTCATAAAGCATTTCGACCTCGTGCGTTCCCTTTTCCGCTCCGGTTTCACCGGCAAAATGCACGAGAAGTCGCTCGAGTTGATCTCAAACTCACGAGCAACATCGTAAAGGAGCACTTTGGGGTATTTTGTGAGCGTGACGTTTGTTGATGCTGGACGAACTTGAGCCTTTTTCTCCTTCCGTGGTCTCCCCGGTGGCCTCGCCCGGTGGCGTTTATTCTCACCAGCTACACGAGGGGCATTCTCTCTACAGACACGAGGGGCATATTTTACATCGCCGCACAAGGCGCAGCAGGAGTTTTTAACAGAGCGTTTGCAGTATCTACCGAAGCGTCTTCGCAGCCCCGTCTTTCTACTACAATCTGAAACAAACAGTCACCGAGATAAAAGCCTGAGAGCAGAAAACAAAACAACAGCCAAGTAACTCTTAATGACGGGGTGAATAACAGACATTACACAAAGCACAGATGATTTTTTGATCATATCAAAACAATTAAAGGCTGCAATTTCGTTTACACCCATTTCTCGATGGAGTGCGTTAAGCTTTGTGCTGTATAAATGAGATAAACCATTACTGTTGGTAAATACGCCACCAACAGGCCCTCACCTGAACATATATTACTGATGAACTCACTTTGTGTATGTGTTTTTTGCCTCTGAGTGCAGCAAAGACGCGGGACACCGTCCCGTGCTGGACGGGTGTCGTTCGTCCGGGTGATGTCGCGGGACATGGTGCAGGAGAGGTTCGGTGTGGACACGACGATGTGCTGCACGTGGCCCCGGAGCGGTTTGCGCTCCTGGTTGGGCGAGGTAGAGAGAGGAGTCGGGTGGTCAGGACCTCTCTGGACTTCGGTCTCTGATAGTGGTGGTGGATCACCATGGATGGTGGTGGTGTTGTTGTTCGGGTCTGGACCTGCTAAGTCAGACTTTAAAGTGTCCACGTTAGACATGACATTGGTTAGATCGGACTCCTTGAGACCGGTGAGACCGGACCCCCGTCTCTTGGGCACCGGACCCTCGATTACAAACACATTTCGATTTAGTTTGATCTTTTTACTGGGTTGCATTGTCACCAATTTCTCTTAAAACAAAAATAACACCTTAATAACATCACCCAAGCACAGGATGTACCTATACTGACTACTTAGTCATCCTAATTTCTTCTTAAATCATGTAAACTAAGTCTTACTAATGATTAAACCGATTATTAAACTATATCACAAGTCTGACTAACTGACCAACTTAAATCACATCGCCTTTGACGTTGTGCGCATGCGCACAACTACACACACTAACGTTTAAACTGAAGCAAATTCAAACAAAACAAACCTGCACTCGGACCTAAACTTAATAGAATTCGATCGAAATTCTGCGCCTAAATGCTTTTTATTGGTATAATTTCGAAAATAATCAGCTCCTTCAAGACCTGCCTAGTAATTCCAGTTCGATTAGCAATTATCAAAATGTCGGATTTTGTTTCTGTCTATGAAACAACGAAGTTTTAAACTAGCATCCCTAAATAATCAAATAGGTATTTATAGAGGAATTATTATTAAAATTAAAACAACATATCTGTCGATATTTGTCGTCGCTGTATCGCGCTAAAGCTCGGTTACTTTAATTAGACATTATGGGCACCTGTATCGAACTCTGCGCATGCGCAGATTACACTGCACTACAGTAACAACGTACTAGTGTCGATTATTGAGCCATTATTAGCAGCATTTTATCATTATTTAGTATTCGGAACGAAAATAAGCGACAATTAAAAAGTGCAAGATTAACAGCGCGTTATTTTCTTTACAACTACACTGGCGTATTCCGTCTCGTGTCGGTGATTTAATGTAAAGTATTCGGTTCAGTTCACTGTTAGGAGTCGATTCCTTCGACTCTCGAAACGACTCCTGGTTCAGCACTGTACCGTGCCTTGTGTCTCATCATAAATCACATTAAAATACACTTTCTTTTCTAAAACACGCGTCGCCAATAAAACCCCCGATGCATCACCAAATTCGGGTTAAATTTATTGATATTAAATTTATTGATATTTAATTCAGCTGCCCTGAAAGCTTTTTAATAAAGTTTGTTAAGACTTTACCACTGGGTGTCGCTGTAGGTCTTCTTGTAAAATGATGCTTAAACAAGTGAAGCTTTTTTACATTTGCACCCTGCTAATAAAACACTACTAATACTCACTACTAACACACACTACTAACACACACTACTAACACACACTACTAATACTCACTACTAATACTCACTACTAACACTCACTACTAATACTCACTACTAACACACACTACTAACACACACTACTAATACTCACTACTAATACTCACTACTAACACTCACTACTAATAC
>JAOTRQ010045758.1:0-16589 GCA_028565875.1 Hoplisoma paleatum
CACACACACACACACACACACACACACACACACACACACACACACACACACACACACACACACACACACACACCTACCTATTAACTATGTGACTCTACAACTGGCTGCCTTTTATGCGTCCTAACACACACCAGGATTGCTGAAACTACAAGGACTAAGTTCACTATGAATTAATTAATTAATTAAAGAAAAATACACATATTTGCCTATATTTTACCCCATTTCCCCTGTCAGTATAATACATTGTGCACAAGTGCAGGAGGGCTGATGACATTTGAGTGTAATGTGCTCATGTCTGTAAGTCACAGCCTTCAATGATGCCCTCATTCACTGTGGAATCACTGTCAAAGGGTTGCCAGATTTTAACAGCGGTTTCCAGCCACAAAGCATGAAATTCAACCCAAAGCAATACATCTTAAGGGGATACAATTTAATATTACACCAGCTAAACAGAAATTGCAGAAATCAGCCCAACCGGGCAACACTACTGTGTAACCCATTGACAAAGCCAAATGACCAGCATGACCATTTTAACCAGTGGAAACTGATTCTTAGTACACCACCCGAACTAAATATGCATAATTATTGATAATACATCTATTTATTTATAACTTCTTTGATTTATTCATTATGTTTTATGAACTCGACCTGGTCCTTTGCATAGCCGGTGTGGAAAAATTTGGATTTTATATTTTAATATATAACTTTTTAGATATATTTTTAATATATAACTTTTTAGATATATTTTTAATATATAACTTTTTATGAATTTGGAATTATATTAATTAAATGAATGTCAAGACGAAAAATAGGCACACCTTTGCATCTACACCTCCACTCAATTCTACATGTGCAGACCTACATCACCAAACAGCTGCATCATAATAAAAATTCTTTTGAACTTCACAAATGCCACATGTGTTAGTGAAGACAGATGTGGTACAGCTGTCTACTTGTTGCTTTTCCATCTCCGCACCCAGACATATCTTACAGTGTAACACCCTCCAGCCTCACACCGGCAGCTTCAGCATCGTCATCACACAGTTTATACTGAGATTATGAACACTCAACACACACCATCATCACACAGTTTATACTGAGACTATGAACACTCAACACACCATCATCACAAAGTTCATATTGGGATTAAAACACTCAACCATCATCACACAGTTTATACTGAGATTATGAACACTCAACACACCATCATCACACAGTTTATACTGAGATTATGAACACTCAACACACACCATCATCACACAGTTTATACTGAGTTTATAGACTCAACACACACCATCATCACAAAGTTCATATTGGGATTAAAAACACTCAACCATCGTCACACAGTTTATACTGAGATTATGAACACTCAACATAGTGTCATCAAACAGATCATACTGGGATTAAAACACTCAACACACAAGGGCACCACACAGATTACACTAAATTTATTGATTATATAATTTTTTTAATGTGTTTACATTTTAAGATGCTTTTCTGTTTACCCTGAATTTACGATGTGATTCATTCAGTTGCATTTTCTATATAGCACATTTCCCACTGTTACAAAACATTTTGTGTCCAATTATACAATTTAATAACCATAACCATTCTCACAAAATCATTATTTACAGAAGATAAAATGGTTTAACGGGCAAGCTGGTTATCATTAATTATTTGCTGAAATGCTGGGTATCTATGAATGGGCTACTTTAAAAATGAAAGTGAATCTATGTGCTTTCATGTCGATAGCTTGATTAGCTTTGATTGCAGCCATTCGGACCATGAAACGGATGGTGCATTATAGTTCAACTGCATGTGTCTGGAAACACTTCAGGGGGCCACAACACCAACTTCTGCAGGTGGGGGTCACATAAAATAGAGGGCAGCTGTGTAAAGTGGCGTGAGCTTTTTAAAAAAAAGATTTTAGACCAAATGCTAAATACATTGCCATATGCACGATAAACCTCCATGTACTTAATCAGACAGATGTTCAGATCAGTCGATTGAGAGTTATGTAAGTAACCTAAGTTTAAAAAATAACAAAACTAAATCTAATGGGTTAAATAAATCTAAAACTATAAAGGTTTAACATCTAAGTACTACATTGAATGAACAAGTGTGCATTGGTTATTCCACTAGCACATTTGTGCAGAGATTGGACATCACCGGTGGACTGAGGAACAGTGAATATACCTTGACTGTAATCACGAATCTTCTGGGGTCTGATAATAAAGTGACTAACTTAGGGGGGGGATGCAGAACACCCAAAAGATGCAGTGGGATTTAAAACTAGCATAACAGTGCAGAGATCTGAACACCTCACATCGCTGGGCGCCATGCAAGCCAAAAAGGATGCACAAACCAGTGTATTGTAGCGCCGGGTCCCAAGATAAATAGCAGCGTTCCATCAGCTATTTACTATTCCAAATTGATAACGCAAATCATCCTTGACGACCATGAATCCTTGCAGTCATGTTCCAGAATATAGTAAAGGTTTAGAAAAAAGCACTAACGAATGAATATATAATTTAAACCAGACACAAAATTTGAAGGTTACATTCAAAATGTGTACTTTAATTGACATTCACGTAAATGGAAGCAGACATTCAAAATAAATGTATACAGAAAAAAAACCTTTTTACTTACACAACTGATTTTAAAAAGCTTTAAATGTCATTATTGACTTTATAACCACTGATGATGCAGAATGATGATGGAAGAAAAAGCACACATGATACATATTTACAACTTCACAGGTTTCAGGTATTTTTTCCTTTCATGAGCCAAAACATTCAAGGACATGTCTACAATCAGACAAATACACAAACATGGAAACCAATGAGACACACATACAGACAACAAATCTTTCTTTCATTGTTTTCTTTTAAATCCCATCCCATTCATTAATCGTCACATAATTGGAGACTCGGTTCTGCATATTTCTAAACTCTTCTTTCAGAATTTTGACCTGCGTCCCCACTTAATAGCACATGCATAACCACTGAACATTGATTTAGAATAATGCATTTGTATAAATGAAAAGCTGATGCTATTAGATGGAGCTGGCAACCTGTCACTAGAATAAGAGAATTACACAGTCGCATGGATTTAATTGAAGTCAATCATCTGCATGTTTTTAAGTGTGAGAGAGAAACCAAACTACATGGTAAAGATTTAAATGTGACAGAACTGACAGCTTTGTTTAAAGCCAGATCCTAAAAATAACCACAGCGTAGCACCAGATGTGCCACTGTGCTGAAAGGGTATATTTAATAATCATAATAATACCGTTTTATGGGCTTTTACAAATGAAAGTAATGAATTATTATTAGATAGATAATTTATGATATATGTTCTTAGTTTTATTTATTTATTTTATCAGTAAAGCCACAATGGACTTGCTACCTACAATAAAGAATGAACGAAGAACTGTATTGCCACGATTTCTTGGATCTTTGTTTCTCTTGATTAACATTAGTTAGATATTTTCTTTCAAAATCTTTTAGACAAAATTTTAGACAAATTGTCAATGTGTTTTATTTGTTTTAAATGCAACATATGACTATTAACATAAAGCAGATTCAGAGCTTTACAGTTATATTAGATGCATTTTTAAAATCCTCATTTCATAATTGTATGTCAGCTCATTTGTTTCAGAACTAGATTGAGATCTAAATCTAACGTGCTTAATATTAGTTGTCTGATTAATTTTTTTCTTGCTGTTAGCCTCTGCTTTAATTAGTTCTGCTGCAAAACTGTTCAACGCGATCTAATAACAAACCGGCCATGTGTGATAAGGAGTCAAATGGTGGAGGAAACCAAGCAGCAGATAATAAAACGTTCAGGATTAATGTTCTCAAACTCTGTAGGCAAATCAAAACGTCTTTTTCTCCCTGTCATTGCTAAAGACTTCATAGTAGCTTCTGCATATTAAACTTTAGGATGAATAAATGAATAAGCCAGCTGTTTAAAACGCTAAATAGTGAAACAAACAAACAAAAAAAAGAAAAGAACAAAAAATACTGTCATTCAGTGCGTGAGATGGGTTGTCTATAACACACAGGATATATTGCGTGGTCTGAAGCAGGTAGTCAGCCACATGTGCCATTTCCTAAACACATTTTTGTAATAAATCATAAATCCTTTACATCAAAACCAAAGACAGAGCAAATGTCTACCCATGGGAGGAGAAAGTGCAAATATTTTGGCTCCATGTAGTCATTTAAAAAATTTCAGGAACCTTTTGTTTTCTTCTGCTCTGATATTCTTTTTCTGTACAAATCGGCAGCTTCTCTTGTCTCTTGGCTCATCGTGTGGAAGCTTCTGTCTTCATGCTAGACGTCCTCCTGGGAACACACAGAATTAAAACAGGGTGTAAAGAAAATGTTCCTTTAGTATAAACATGTGCACCACAAAGCAGCAACGTGCTTTACATAAAAGCAGCTAAATCTTGTACTAAAGCAACAGGAGAACAGTGAGACTGGTGTAATGTGATGTCATGAATCTGTTTCACCCTGTGAGACGACAGTACAACCCAGTTAGTCACTGTGCTACCCAGAACAATTTTTGCATAACCAATTCTCCAAAATATAATGTCATTAGAATGTGTATACAAAGCTAACATAGAAACAGGAATAATATGCAAGATTCACACAGAAATGACCAGGTTCACTTCCTCCAGGGATGAATCCTGGATGTGAAGCAACATCGCAACTCACCGAGCCAACGTCTCACTCCTTACTTTGGTTGGCATAACATAACTGCTGACTTAAATCCCATTAAGATTTATGAAAGTCTTATGACACACCAAGATCAACATTTGTGTATTATTTGCAATATGTTATAAGCTATAACAGTCAGTCATGTGCTTATAAATATACGATTTATTATTTCTCCCTAACTGTACTAAAAACAGATCAGGACATTTCCTTATTTTTGAATAAAAGGCTGGTCTGGGTTACAGGTAGTTCAGAATAGATTTTTGTCTCACGTCTCTACTCTGCACATAGAGTGTATAACAAATTATGGCAGCCTCCAGGTGCACTGGACTCAAGACGAATGGAAGAGATGCATGGACTTGAACTCTGTTTGGCAAGGCATGATGTTGTTCTCTCTATTACAGATGTCATAGGGGAAACGTATTGTTCCACTGAGATCAGGGTGTAATTCTTTTTCGTCCTCTACCTTCCTGAAGTAATTTCAATCTCTGTGTATCACTCACTTTGCCTCTGACATGTCCACATACCCTAGACGGAGGAATTTCCGATCATATTTTACAAACTAAAGGTTTATTATAGTACAGTGAAGTACTTATTTTGTAAAAAAGAGGGGGTTTAAAATCATATATATATAAAGTTATAATTATAGCATACATTCGATAATAGGGCAAATGTAAGCACACTGGAGCTCTGGGAAGAAAACCCACTCAGTCACAGAGAGAACATGCAAACTACATAAACAATAACCGCTCCACTTGTAAAATTAAATCCCGGACCTTCTCATTCTGAGGAATTAGCACCATCCACAAGATCGGAGTGCCACCTAGCTATACCCATAAAACTTTTAAGTGAAAATACCTGTCCATTAAAGTTAATAAAGTTATTAAAAGGTCAGATATTAATGTCACTCTATCCATACTGATTTCCAAATGAAATGCTATTTTATTGCAGAAATGTTGAGTGAGTTGCAGGAGTTCCAAATTTTCTGGTCTAGCAAAAGAACACAGCCGATCTAAAACAGGAAAAACACAAGTCCTAAACTTGTGACAAACTTAAAGTCATTTTATTGTGATAATTTGATACACACATCACTAATGAAAATAGCTCAAGCATTAAAACTCTATTAAAGAGGTGTCCACATACTTTGTCATGTTGTAAGTGTCTGTGGTAACTAATTCAAGTGGTCTTACATTTTTGTACTATTCCATATGTTTAAAATCCAACCTGAACCACATGTGCGGTTATAAGCTTTATTAGTTCTGAAATTATCATATTCATATCCATTATCTCTTACAAGATAATGGCATGACAAACTTAATCCAACATTATCTGGGGGATGTCGGAGTCGACAGCATGGGGCATGGGACTCCTTTTGGGCCCATTAATCACAAAAAAACTGTGGAGTTGAGGATAAAGGGGGCTTAGCTGGGGTAAAGAGACCAGATTGCTTACAGATGGCCCTATGAAAGCAGGAGTGGGAGAGTTCCAGTTATACCCCCCCCCCCACCTTCTTTATAGACCTGGGAGGATGGGGAGGGAGACACACACTGGGTAGAGAGGTTCTCGGGCCTGGAGAGCCCATCATATGGCTGCCAGAGTGTGTGTGAGTATGTTAAGGAATGAAAGGTTAACAGCATGTTTTTAAGGGGGAGCCGGGTGATGCAGGTGTGTTACAAGTCATACCCATACGTTGTGTTTTATTACACTCTCAAATTTACTGTTTCCACTAGCTTAGCTGAGCTGTTGATGCTTTGTAGGTTTATCAGTACCGACAATATTATCAAACACATTTATATACCTGAGGGATCACAAGATAAACCTGACTTTTATGCCCATCATTTAGGGGAATGGCCTTTAACATCTTTTCTGCCGAGAATATGAGATATCATATTTTTCGCGGGTACTGAGGTCTTTACATGAGTGTCTGTGCATTTCATCTCCTCTTTAAATCAAGTCACCATCGGCAATTACAAGGCTCCAAGGAAAGTGTCTAATTTGACCTGAACTCATTCAGTGGGGGAGAACCGAAGTGACTGTGCCATTAAGCACACAAAGCTGCTCTCCGAACACGATCGTCTGATACAGCAGTGAAACCAGATCTGCACTGTGTCATAGCAGCCTCACCCAAGTGCTAAAGTTTACTGACGAAACAGGGTATAGCTATATCGAAAATAAAGACTTGATTCAATTACTCTATGCATGCATCATGTTTTAAGGGGACGGCATGCTTGCTTAGTGGGTAGTTTTGGAGCAAGAAGTTTCTGGGTTTAATTTCCAGGTCATTTTTGTGTGTGTCAGTGTGGGTCATCAACGGGCTGAAAAATTGGCCCGTCAGCAGAACAAATTTACTAAAACTACCATTACAAAAAGTAATCATACTATTAATAGAATTGTATTTATACTGTAAGTGTCTTTTTAACGTATCCAAAGGCCCTGTACAGATAAATCATAGACAATTAACATATGTTTTCAAATGCTTCTAAAAGCTAATAATCTAGAAGATGCTGCTAGAAAACATGATTAGAGAATAGGAGAGTGTGTGCAGATGACTGTGGTTAAAAGAGACTGGAAAGATCGCTGGGGGCCAGACGAAGGCTGGGAACTATTCATCAACACATTTTTCTCTCAAATAATAAACTATGAAATTATTCAGAACCGATAGTAAAAAACAAGGTGTTTTATTTTAAAGAATTGTCTGTTAGCTAATGAACCTACATGTATAAAGCAATCAAGTCCCCCTTTAGGCTTTTGGTATCTCTTACTGTGATGATGTCAGAGCAGCTGAAAGTAACTAACGTTCACATGAGATCACTGTTTCACTCATTTTAATTCAACTAATTTTCTATAAACGGCAGAAGAACTTATTGAAATGTGCAGAACAGGTGGGTTTCTTAAGGGGGGGGGGCATGTCCTACTATGAACTGTGTGGAGGAATTTGCCACCACACTTTACCAGCTTTTTATACAAAGGGTATAAAACTTGCAATTGGAAATGATAATGATAATAAAAACAATAATTATATTAATATTGTTGCTATCAGAATTGTAGTACATAGTCATATAATTGATCTTTAATTAAAAATACAGTGGTACCTTGAAACTCAAGATCAAATGATTTTGAGACTGGTGTAGCTTTAAAAACTTTTTTATCATAATGATTAAGCTGAATTGTTTTGTGATTAGCATTTTATACATGCAAAACATTATTCAACATTATCCCAATTTCTCAGAACCGCCATCTGCATTACAGATTCATCTCATATAACCACATGGCTCATTCAGAGCATTTAAAGGCTATTCATTGTTAATTTGAAATCAAACACTTTTTAAAAAGAAAGCTAAACATGTCAATATTAAAGTAAATGTTGAGTATAAGAGCGTTAGTTATCTGATGTAAAGTTGAGCAACGGCATTTTCCAACGCAGTCTGAAATTCAGTTTGAACCTCAGCTGAGCCACTTGGTTCGGTGGCATCTTGAGCAGTAGGATGTGCAGAACTAGTTAAGTATACGGCCTGCCCCAAGCTCACACCAGAGAGCTGCATCAGGAAGGGCATCCAGCATTTAGAAAATGGATCAACCATGCAGACTCTGATCGGGCAGTGAAAATATTTTACATATTTGGCATAACACAATATATTTAGATTATTGTTGTGAATATTGCCTATTCACTCTATTAATATCTCAGGTATTTTAAAATGAATAAAAAATAAACATGCTTTAAAAACATGACCTAACACCGTTTTCAGTAATTTATCAGTCCTTGAGAAGAAGTGCATATTTATTACCTCCTAAGCAAACTCATGAACTGTGGTTAGAAAGCTTCTCCACTCTTCATATTTATCCTGGCATGTCTAGCCACACGCAAGTGGACCCGACTTTATGCCTATGTGTAGTCACTGTTGTTGAGCACGAATTGGGCAATGCCAGGGTAAACATATGAGGTCAGGCCTTGTCAGGCCCAATACAGCCTGCAGGCCAGTGTAAACAGATGTGATGTGGCTAAAAACAAGAGGATTCCACCATAGTGAAGGGAAGTAAAAGCAATGTGCTGATGACTTGTCATCACCCTGTAAATGCCAAAATATGATATAAAGCCTCAGGCTGGAACAAAACGGAGAGAGACACAGTAGCTCATAACATAATTCATTCCAGCCAGTTCACATAGATGATTCTTCAGAAATAAAATAAATACGTTTTAATAATACATTTTACAGATGGCATGAAAAAGCCACACCGCAACTCTCCCAGAGTGAAGAAATGTACTTGACGACTGAAATGCAATGAACTCAATAAAAGTCAGAATGGATTTAAATACTTCGTCTGACCTTATAGTTTTAGTCATACATGTAGTCTAATGCAACTTCTTACATTTACATGTGTTGTAAATTAAATGCTTTCAGGTTTTTTTTGTAATAAAAACAATGAAAAACTTGAAAACCAGCAGCTTCGATTTTCATGACATGTTTCTGTTCACACTAACCACTGTTATCAAGAATGGTGGTTGGAACGCACCATTAATTTGGTTTAGTGAATTCTTAACACAACTTCAATCATACAAGCTAACCACACATGCAATCTATTTAATCATCATATATGCAAATCAGTTTTATTTATTTGCTGTCAGTCATTTAGAAGCATAGCGTGCTAAAGAAGGATGACGCCCTGGAAACCCTTTCAGAACCAAATGTTCCAGTAAAGTTATGCTCTTTCATGACAGCATTACGTTGCTATAATAAATTCTTACTCAGAAATAAAAATGAAAGTGACAGCATGAAAAGGAAATGTCATGCTTGTAAAAGCTGGTCACGACTTCACGGTTTTCAGAATTCACGTTTTTAATTCATAGTTGTAGAAATGTTTTATAGGCAATGCAGTATAAAGGACTGTCGGTTCTTATCTATAAGCTGGGAGAAAATGTTAGTGCTTCCAAAAGACACAGGTTTCAATCCAACGTAAATAATGACACATTTTTATATTATGGCCAAAAACGTATTATGAGTGATGTAGAACATAAAGACGTAATCAAAGTGAGATCAAGCCTGATTTAACTTGACAAGAGAGAAGCAGGTGTATCCTCCTCAAACATGCCAACATTGCTAGGTCAACTAAGGGCAGGGTGTGTAATTATTCCCAGACCAACATGATCCTGTCGTCTTTCATTGTACTGCCTCAATACTGACTAAGTTAAGATTTTACATAAGTTTAGTTTTGTTCTCAGCACCTCTAATCAAAAGCATACATTCACTTCTTGTTAAACATCCCATTCTAAAAACAACTTTCCAGTCTGTTTAACATGTTCGTGTGTGGAAAATTTGTGCCTGTCACTCAAAAGATTATTTGTGAGGTCAGGCATTACCACTGGACAAAAAGTACTTGCTTGTAATACACCACTTTTCCCCAAAGGTGCTACAAAGGTGCAAGCATGTTACACACTGAAATACACTAAAATATTTTATGGGTCTTATTAGAATGTAAATTCGATAAATATGCACAATACTAGACCGGTGTACAATAACTTACAAAGCACTGGATCGTGATGTACTTAATATATATGTACTGTATATGAATACATAATGGCATGAAATATGATATAAACAGTTGCTGTAAAGCTTTTGCAGAAAATCGTTAGCTAATAAAGCAACAAGATGAGCCAGAACTATCCCAGAATTAATAAATCAATAAATAAAATTATCTCCTTTTTGACACTTTCAAATATGGAAGCAATTGAAAGCTTTTTTTTACTGCCAATACCCACACATGCACCACACCAGTCGCGACATTGATCGGCCACAACACCACATCCTCCACATTGGGACAAATTCTGTTGCCCATTAGTGATGTCGACTGTTAATGCATTTTAATCAGAGCCATCTGCATCCATTTAAATGTTAGTAAAAGTGATTATTGGAACCTTACTGAACAAATGACTTCCTTGCCTTGTCCCCTGACTGCTCACTGTAGTACCTACAAGACAAAAATATATATATACACTTACAACTCATTCTATATGTATATCATAACTCTTTTATTCTGAGGTAAACAACTGTTTTGTGTAGACCGTGGAACGCTACATAAATTTCTAAGCACAATTTCTACTTGTAATTGATTTAAATGATCCATTTATACTTTCATCAAGCATACCTTCCTTATTGACTCCAAGGCATCCTTTCAGCTCCTGCAGAGAGATGGACTTGTCTTTGTTCAGATCGCAGTAATCAGTGAATTTGCGGGCACATCTCTTGGGTCTGGCTTTCTTTTTTACATAACGCTTGAAGAGCTTTATCTCCTTTTTGCTGATGTCGTGGCTGCCGTTGTTGTCCAGCTGAGCAAAATACCAGTGCACCACACGCTCCTCCAGCGTATGGTTCGGGTCGGGTTCTACAAATCTTCACAGAAATAGTGTTGGGTGTTAACAGGTCAAGCAGTACACATGCGTTACGTCTGAAGAACATGTTTAATATTGCATCTGTCTGCTTTAAAAAGAAAATATCATCTCATCTCAGGAATTAAATGTATCAAATTATGAAATTAGAAACAGTACATAAGTAAAATATGATGCATGCAGAATCTAAACTGTGCCATGTTTGGATAAATATAGAAACAGACTCCCCACATCCAACAACAACAACATAAAGCATGAAGTAAACACATTTCCATTCGTATTTTATTTTTATTTACCATTTATTTATTAACACTTTTTTGATTGTATAATTCCAGAGGTCTAGGTAAAAAGTAATACAGTTTGTTTAATTAAATGGTTTGACAGTTACTTTTGCTGAGTCAAGTGACCAAAAGGAATGAGAAAGTATTTTGCGATTTACATTCAATTAAACTGTGTTTTAACATTATATATCTTATAAATCTATAAACGTAATGACTTACATATGTACATGCATACATATGCAAACCTAACAGTTTTCAAAATGTTAGAGATGGATTAGTAGTGTCAATGCTCTTCTTACCTCCCACCACTACTAGCCTGTACCATGTCTGTTGTTAGTGCATCCATTAAGCTGGTTATGAAGTCTAGTTTCTTGTCATCTGGACAACCTGTAACATTTAAGTATTCTATAATAACAATATATAACAACAGACTTAAATACTTGTTTGGTGTGTTTTATGTGTAATCAAAAATGTGCTTTTACTATGTAAAATGCATCTGAATATACAAAATGTGACTTCAGTGGTTGTCCAACATCTAATAAAATGTTAGGATATTACCTAACAGTTTGCATTTAAATTGTCCCATATGGAGGCCACAAGTGTCTAACTTCTAATTGTGTCTCTTAAAGAACAACTTCAAACAGGGGGATGTAATAAACGAATCGTATAGGTTTATATTTTCACTTTCTCGTATATTCACAATGACCTTCTCACTTTCTGTTCTTTATTTCTCTCTGCTGTTGACCTCTGAAATGCCGGGCAGTGCGTGGGAGTTTAGGATCCAGTGAAGCGCCAGGTGAATCCAATTAGAATGAAGGTGGCGTGGAAAAGGTCTAGCACATAATGCCTGTGTGCCTTTCAACCCACGAGTCAAATAAGAGCACAGAGAATCTGGAAATTAGTTCACATCCTGTGTGTGTGTGTGTGTGTGTGTGTGTGTGTGTGTGTGTGTGTGTGTGTGTGTGTGTGTGTGTGTGTGTACATGAGATATACAGCTATACTTATAATTCTGTAAAATCATAGGATGTTTTTAATTCATAAATCCCAAGACTTGGCAAAACAAAAAAATCCATGACGGTATTTTATTATTTTTTATTTATTTATTACTATAACTAAAATGATAGTGTCAAAGCAAAATATCAACAAAAGTCCATAAAAGTAAGTTCACTCAGCCACCTGCAAACCCCTGTACAACCCTCTATATTGCACCAACCAATCATAAACCACAGCCCACATCTGCTGCACAGACAGGAGCAATGTTTCACTTTGTAAATCTGCCAGATGGGGAAATTAAAAAACGGTTCTAATGAAACTTTATATGAAGGGTAGGACCTAGATCAAGCAAAAATTAAAGACAAGGAACAATTAAAATAGCCCCAGCACCTCGTGAAAAGCTTATCTTGAAAGAAGGAACACTATGAGGTGGCAAAACACATTGAATATATAAGATCATAATTGCTTCACAAGTGCCGTTACAGAGCACATTGGCAATAGTACTGTGAGCAAAATCGTTTGTGATTTTAGAGCTTTTAAAGCAATAAATCACAAATTTAAATCAGTTTAGCATTTACTGAAATTGGTTTACTTGAGGATTTAATACCAGTGAAATAAGATAAACTTATTGTTTTACACTTCTCATAAGTGTATTTCAACATAAACCAGATATTAGCATATGTTTTTTTGAATTTCTGAATTTTAATAGAAGGTATTTAAATGACCATCCACACCTAAAATCCACAGATAGACAGTCAACTGTACTTCTAAAAGTTAATTTGTGTAAATCTTTAGTAAAGAATACACACCATAACGAATTTGTTTTTCACCTGTACAATAGTACAATAGTAGTATTACTGTTGGTGGTGGTAGGAGTAGTAGTACTGGTGGTGGTAGTGGTGGTAGTACTAATACAGAACATTTGTTATTCATGCTGAACAGGTATAATTAAGCTTTGTTATGTAAACGATGTTTGTGTTGCCAATTTGACACTAAAATTCTCTTTGGTCGCCGATAAAAAGTAATAAATCACTTTCATACTTACCAGTCAGATCTCTTTCTCTGAAAGGATCTTCTATCTCTGAGAATTTAGAATGGGCTCTACCATCACAATCTGGCATCTTATATCTGAAAAAGAAAAACCAAAAGAGCTAACAAGTTCTGACACTATGATCATTATTAATTCTGAAAGCAACAAAACAACAAAAAACATACAAAACAAATCTAAACATTTAAATACTGTATCGAGCACTGTTGTGTTACCAACCGAACTGAAAGTGTAAAGTAGAACCTGATTGGCATTTCTAGGAAGTTACAGATTTGATTTGGTTTTTGCAGTCCAGTTTGCTTTAATTTAATGATGTCATGGTTAAAGTGAAAAAACAACTTAAGTCATTTTTAGGTGTGTGTATTTCATTTCATTGCTTGTGCAGTTTTGATTTCGGTTTTTCCTTCCAAAATTGTGCAGTGCTTCAAAAATGAGAGAACTTGATCTATCGTTTGTAATCAAGCAGCAAGTGTAAAGCCTGAAGCGGTCTGGAAATTGTGAAATAGTAAAATTAAAGGCAGGCACACTAGGAAACTTTCATGCGTACTACTACCAAAATCTTTCAACCTTCACTTACCTGGTTGACGTTCCTGGAATGGGCCGTCCTGTGTCCACCAGCACACACCAGCAGTAGCCAGTGGACTGGTGGCACTGGACAGGCTTGTACAAGCCCATCTGCCCACAGTCAGGGATGAAGATGGCCTCTTGCAAATTCAGACGCTTCTCATCCAGCGCGCTCTCTCTCTCCTGGTCACAAGAGGGAATTTTCTCTACAATCCCAAGAAACACTGTTAATTTAGTCTGAACATGTGTCGTATTAGAAATGAATTCCTCAAGCAGTGATACAAAATGATTTAAAGTTAATGATAGGCCATTTTGTCTGTGTTTCTTTTACTTTCTGGCTGAGATCATGGCATGCATGGCAGAAAAATCTAGAATTAGATTGTGATCTGAGAGATGAACCAATGCCATGTGAAAGTTAAAACTAAGCCCACGATGAACCATTCAGGATGCCAATGAAGTACATGATGAAAATGAAATGAATGAAATACACGGACAAATAACCTTTTATTGTGTATTGTGGTGTGTTTGCAACTGTGATGTCATCACCTCTAACCCTTTGTGACAAAACTAACACTGTCAACATCTAGACTAAATTAAATTGTCTGCTAAAATCAGAACAGACAGAAGCTCAGTAATGGAAATACACTTAAGGATCAACATTGCCCTTTCTCCAAAGTTTTACACACAGCACCTCCTACTACTTTTCTGCAATAAATGTTCACCGCCGACACTTAAAGAACATTCGTGTAAATATTTTAATGTCTTGTCTCATAAATCTCTTTTTAGATTAAGATCCATTTAAACCAGAACATTGTGCACTGCGCTGTGGCCAAGAACAACAGTTCCACATGCTAAAGCTAATCCAGCTAACACAAAGCTGACGAGGGTTACTGGTAATTCATGTTCTGTTTAATCGCTTTTCCTGTAGTCTGTGGAGACATAATAAAACAATACACACTTCAAACTGTCAAGAGGTCGACCAATAAAACAAACCAGTGCTTCTGTAATATACACATTGGCTTAAAGCTTATTGGAATAGAAGCCAAGCTGCCAAAGTCATAGAACAAATAGATCTTATTTGTTAGATATATTACCTGCTTTTACCATGTTTGTCTGGAGTTTTTTCCCGTATACATTAAATAGACAAAAGTATTAGGACACCGATTTTAATTAGTGTTTCAGGCTTAAGAATAGCAAGTGAAGCAAATCACTTGTACAAAGGAAATTTTCTACATCGAATCATTTTTTATTAATCCCATGAATGTTCCAGAAACAAAGACTACTTTACATTTTATAAAATGCTGCATACTGAGGTGCCTTAATCTCATCTCTATTCTGTCATAATGACAAAATGAGCAACACCTAGTTGGTACAGTAAGACGCACTGCTAGCAGACTAGTGCCAAGATTTTGAATCCTGCTTTCATCTGGAAATTTGATGTCAAAATCCGTCGGTAGGTCGGCACTGGAAAGCCAGACCACTCACTGGGGTTTTAGACTCAATTTCCAAGTTTCCAACTTGATAACAATCATTAGAGCATCTTCCTTAGTTCCTTTCCAGCACAAATCCTATACATAAAATAAAAGTTACATAAAAAAGATGTATAGTAACTTCGGTGGGCTGTACAGAGGTCTAACATGTGAAAAAGCTCTTAAAAAAGCTCTAAAAAAGCTTTACAAATGCATATTATAGTCAATAAAGAAAGTCTAAAGAGAAATATTTAATATAAAAGTATAAGCATGATTTACAACACAGACATGTAAAACGTAATGCTCATGTTTTACTTTTTGTATTTGTGTTTCGTTTCGTCTCCTTCTGCAGTAATTTCGGTTCTCTGACTAACAGTGATTGTATTGTGAATAATGCATGGGGAGATTTAAAGGGGAATGGCTCGAAGAACACATCAGGCCAGATAGGTGATGGACCTGTTTACAGTAGGAGTTTGTAATCAAATAATGAACGTGACTCAAGTCCTGCTTCATGCTTTTGCGCTCTCACTCCTGTCCCAGCTTCTCACCACCAAATAATTTAACTCTGTTTATTATTGTGAGTTCACACTGGCGCCTGAGAAAACCAGTTTTGGCCTTTGACAGTCACTTTATTTTTGATTCCTATAAATTAAACCATCTGCAAAACACTCCGATGACCTTGGTGGTTCCTAAAAATCATCTAATCAGCATTAGGGCAAAGAAAACAGCTCTGCGATGTTGGGAAAATGCTTTTTTTCTTCTCTGTTTTTTTGTGAGGTGTCAGACGTTAGCCTGAAATCACATTAATAATCAAAGTTTGGTTACAATGATTAAAGTTTGGTTTGTTTCTCAGATAAAACAAAAAATAATCCATCAATTATTGTTTGTATCTCTTTTTAACTCCACGTAACAGATCTGAACAGACATCTGCACTCTCTAAGCACAACAAATGTGAGAAAGTGCCTACACACAAAGCGGTCAGCCCTAGTCATTACACATATACAGATGTACAGTAGAATGAAATGTTTCTCTTCGCATATCCTAACTTGTCTGAAAGTTGGAGTCAGAGCGCAGGGTCAGCCAATGTACAGCGCCCCTGGAGCAGACAGGGTTAAGGGTCTTGCTCAAGGA